>MUZC01004604.1:373968-386504 GCA_002072015.1 Radix auricularia | reverse complement strand
ATGGATAACTCCAATATAAATGTGAATGATGTTAAGAGAGAAACACAAAAAGATGAATGCTTGATAAAAGTATATGAGTACTGTAAGAATGGTTGGCCTGAAGAATCTGTGAATGAGGCTTTAAAACCATATAAAATAAGAAAACTAGAGTTAAGTCTAGAAGATGGATGTGTGCTATGGAGGTCAAGAGTTGTTATACCCAAAAAGTTACAAAAAGAAGTTTTAAGAACTTTACATGATACATATCTTGGTTCTTCCAAAATGAAGAGTCTTGCACGATCGTGGTTCTGGTTGCCACATATGGATGCTGATATTGAAACATATGTAAAGCTTTGTTCAAGCTGTGCACAACATTCAAATCACCCAGCTACAGCACCTTTGCAAAACTGGGATTGGCCAATCGAACCATGGAAACGTATCCATATAGATTTTGCAGGACCCTTCATGAACAAAATGTTTTTAATTGTTATTGATTCACATTCTAAGTGGTTAGAAGTTAAAATCATGAACACAATCACTGCAAGTGATACCATTATAGAACTTAAGGAAATATTTTCAACCCATGGTTTACCAGACCAAATAGTTTCAGGAACTTCCTCTTCTTGTAGTTGAAGGAAATGGACCACCATTACTAGGTAGGAACTGGTTAGTTGATCTTAAGTTAGACTGGGAAAGTATATTTTCAGTGAACAAAGCAAGAGAATCTAGTTTTACTTCACTAGATAAAGTTTTATCTAGTGAAGTAAAACTAGATTCTCTTGCTTTGTTCACTGAAAATATACTTTCCCAGTCTAACTTAAGATCAACTAACCAGTTCCTACCTAGTAATGGTGGTCCATTTCCTTCAACTACAAGAAGAGGAAGTTTAACACTTTGACCATTGTAGCTTATATGAACTATGCTCATGAATTTAAACTATTTTGTATAGCAAATGGTATTGAGCATATAACCACATCACCCTATCATCCTGCAGGGAATGGTTTGGCTGAAAGAGCACTAGGCATATTCAAAACCGCTATGGTAAAAATGAATACCAGTAACAAATTTTCTCTCAGAGAAAGAGTTAACAGGTTCTTAGCTAAATACCGCACAACTCCTCATATAACAACAGGTGTTGCACCATGCGAATTGCTGTGTGGTAGAAAAATTAAAACTCACCTCGACCTACTACATCCAACTGTTCAAAAGTCTGTTTCCCAACATCAACATACACAAAAATTAAATCATGACAAAACATCCATTGACAGAGAGTTTGGAGTTAATGACAATGTGTATCTGAGAAATTATGGGAGAGGGGAAAAATGGATTCCAGGTCAAATTGTTCAATGTACAGGACCTGTGTCTTATAAAGTAAGAACAAATAATGGAGATATTGTCCGTAGACATGCAGACCAGTTAAGAATAACTTGTGCAGATAATGAGTGCGAATCTGTCAATCCCACCAGATCTGACCGGTTCACACCAACTCAGTTTGTTCCACAACAAGTGTGTGTTGATATGAGTGAACCAAGTATTCTAGAGTCAGAAAATGTAAATCCTGGAATTAAAGATTTAGTTCCTGAACTCCCTGAGCTAGAGAGTCCAGATGGTCAGAATCTTAAGTCATCAGATCAACAGCCACTGAGAAGGTCAAACAGGAAAATCAAAGCCCCAGATAGGTTGGACCTTTGATTTTGGAAGTTAAGAGGACTTTAACTTTCATTATTTTGTATATTAATTATGTTGTGGCATATTTTGCATTTGTTTGAAATGATGTAATCTACCAATTGATTTTATTGATTCAAATCATATAATGTTTATGTTACAACATATTTATTGAGTCATTAGATTTTGTTAGTACTATCCTTTATCCTTTTGCAATTATGTTAGTATTTACTAAGGGTAAAGGGATGTAATATATTGGGATTATTCTGAGGGGAACTCACTCTTGTACTACTGTAGTTTTATATTGCTTGAGTGATGTCCCTTGTTTATGTTTACGTTTTTCAGTATTAAAGTTTAGTAAGTTAGGGAGAATAAAATGACGAAACTGTAATGTCTCCATCGTCCGTTGTATTCCTAAATTAAAAACCACTCCAATCCACTTCACAAACTGTGTATCTTCACTACGCTAGAGAAATGGCTTTAATCCGGACTTTTCTCCCTCTTAAGTAAACCACCTGCTGAGATCAAAGATCCCAAGATCAAATGGCTCAAACGCAGACGATTGATCGTGATAAAGACTTAGCATAATTAACGTTCACTACTGTTTGGTAAACTTCAGTAATTTAGTTAGTAGCTTACTGTTTCTTTAATAACAAAAGCAGACACATACATCAGTACAGCCAACCATCTTTCACAAAGTTAATTCATTCAATAAGCAACACACTGTTTATTAGTTATTGCTAAAGCAATAAATAGCAGTACGAATTTATTTTTATTATTTTTTTTTTGAAATAAACAAAATGACGTGAAGTAAAATTTAAACACAAGTCTATAAATACTTTATAAAGTTATATTTTATTAACATTTTTAAAAACAAAAATGATTCTCAAATACTAAAAAGTGGAAAGTAAATAGCAATATTTAGTGTGTTCATAAAGGCTTAAATCAACTATCCAGTTAGGACAGGGGTCGGCAACCTTTGGAAGGAAAAGAGCCAAAAGTTACAATTTACAAAAATTTCCCAGTTTTTAAAGAGGCGTTAACATAAGTTGTAAACATAAAAAATACAATTTTTAACATTTGCGCACGGAACTAGAGAGCCGCATCTTGTCATCCACAGGAGGCCCGCGAGACTAGTATAAGATTTTTTTTTTTAATTGACGCAGAAGAAATATTAACATGCTTTATGTTTGACATGTTAACAGTATAAATGTGCATACACTTATATAATATTTTTAAATGATTTTCTACACATAATTTCCCTTGGTGATAACAATAATCTAAACAAGGTAGAAGTAGGTCTGAAAATAAAATGTAACATAAACAACCACGGCTTCAGTGAGAAACAACAACAATCACACACGTTTGGTGCAACATTTAAATAAATTAAAAACAGTAATTAAGTTGCAATGTATATTACATCTATATGTAAAGAAAGAGCTAGATACAGTGGCGTAACTAGAGGGGGCGGTGAGGGCAGTCCGCCCCGGGCGGCACACATTTTCAGAGCGGCATTTGTGGACAGTTAAAAAGTACAGCCATTTCTGACAATCGCCATTTAAAATTTTTGAAGGTGTTAAGCCAAGGTGAAAAAAATATTTATAATTTCGAGTCTTAATTAACATTTCGTAAAACATTTGTTTGATTACATATTGGTTATAACACACGCAAAAAAAAAAAAAAAAAAAAAAAGTATTAAAAAAAATATCGAGTTGTTTGAAAAATCAATCGATATACGTAACAGATATATGAAAACTACACACGACAGTTTTTGTGTGAGCTCTTCATATGCGCTGATTGATTCGCGAACAAGAACCTATATGACATGGTGGTTCAAGCTTGAAGACTTGTGTTTGACTTGCAAATAGTAATTTACGTTACTGTTTCAGTTTTCATAAAAGTATTGTAAGGAAATTATTAAAAATTAATTTGATTTATTTTTTATTGCACTTAAGTATCACAAATTAAAATACCGTTATTTATTAAAATGTTACACCTATCCAAATAATGTGCAAATAATTTGAATGATGAAAAGTATATGAAAATATTGAAATTTCTTCGTTAATTAACATTACAATAAACATAAATAATTAAAATTGACATCTGAAGAAGTAACTAGTAAAACGAGATCAGATGCTGGAATATAACTTGATTCAGTGCAACCTTTTTGTTTTGTATGTTTTATGTTATCTCAATTGATGGGAAATCTTCTTTTTAAAAAATACAAACTTATTTAATGGAACAAAGCGAGATGCTAATACTAAACGCTGTCATATCAGCCAAAACATTACGTGAAGGAATTTGAATGGTGAAAATTAGATTATATCTTTAGGGCAAGAAGTGCAACGAAAATTGTGTTTATCAATGGATAGATTTAAACAAAAAATAAAAGAACGCTTTGGTGAGGTACATATCCTTGCAAGAAAATATTGGTATATGATACCACAAAATACCATGTAACCTACTAAATAAAAAATTTGCACATCAAGTAAAATAATTGTTTTGACATTGATAAGAAAATAACAATATTGAAATAAAAATGATCCCGGTTTTTATAGCTGTACTTACACTTCTAGAAGAGGCATTACGTTAGAAAACTGGGGAGTGGGGGAAGACCCTTTAATCTATTAAAATTTATTCAACAGTATAGATTGGAAAATTATGTACCAAACAGAAGTTTTAATTTTGTTAAGAATTTTCTCAACAATTGCTTTCAGTGTATCTAGTTGTCAAAGGAGCTTCTCCAAACTGAGGTTGATTAAAAAATATCTTCGTTCCACAATGAGTGATTTAAGGCCATAAAATATTTTAAATATTGACCATTGAACAAGACATTATAAATAATTTGAACTTTTGATCGCATAATACGCGATTTTTCTACTGTAAAAATTAGTTAAGTAAATGTATAAAACTATGTGTGTTTACATACTAATGTGTACAATTTCATTGTAAAAAAAGTCATCAATCTATAAATACAAAATAAAAGCATATTAATGTGTAATATTTTTGGAATTTGTGTAGCCTCCTGGAAGGGAAGGGGTGGACTTTCGACCTCGGTAACTTTCTTGTGGCCTTTAAAAAAAGTATCTTGTATTTTTATAAGTGTGAATTTTATAGGGATATAATTTTATGCGGCCTCTTTTTTACATTAATAAGGAATGCAATGGTAAAAAATGTTCCCATCTTGACTTCGCTTTAATTAAAATTGCTTATTTATGATTATTAATTTATAGGAACCCATCATATGATTGACTTGATGGGCCACCCATCAATGACTTCACGCTATCTTGACTGATTTTTACCCCCCCCCCCTTGCCCTCGTCTCACGTCATCATAAAAACTTTTAAAAACTAAGACTTTTCCATATGACGTCACAACGCTTTGGCGACCCCTCCCCCATAAAAACGTTATTTTCTATTTGAAAATAAGCATTTTTCTAATCCATTTTTTGTCATTTGAGTATGTTTTTAGTGCAAGGCTGCACAATAATATCGTAACACGCGTGAAGCCAAGTAAAACGTCATGAAATAAAGTGTCATTAATAAAATATTAAGTGGAAATTTTATTTAAAGTTGCGCGTTTTTGATGTGACCTCACATTTATTAAACATCCCCTCTCGTCACAAATGGTGGAATCTCCCCCCCCCCCCCGGCGCGTGACGTCATTTATAGATGGCCTCTAAAAGGGGCGAAAATTGAGGACCACCCCGGGCGGTGAAAGTTCTAGCTACTCCACTGGCTAGATATACAGTGTTAGAGAACTTATCAAGGTGATATTTGACATGACAGTAATAGGAAGTAAACAATGACCAGCATATGTTACAACAGGCGGGGGTCAAAGGTGAATCAATTAAAGAAAACACGAGTCTTCCACTATGTGGTAACACAATCCCAAGATTTGAATTTACGCTTAAGGCGGTCTCTGGCTAGACGTGATGGCTAGAATAGTGATTAAGGACGGATCTTTCACACCTCAATGGCCATGTTTGTTGACGTCAGCACAGTGGCGTAGCTAAGGTCATCTGCGCCCGAGGATATGACACAAACTTTGCGACCCTTTTTGTACCGACATATTTTGGTGCTCACTTTTCCAAACAAATAGTATTTTTTTAAAAATAGAATACAGACTATACGATTGTAAACAAATTGTTTTTTTTTATTAAAATACGTTACGGCCAATGCACAAAGTTCGGTTATTTAGGACATTAGCCGGCCGAGTCGAGAAGTGGCAGGGTATCCATGGCCAAAGCCTGTTGTGGCAATGGAAGACTGCCTGATTAGCGGTACATATGTCACTTCTGTTATGTTGGCGTTTACGGGGTTGGAAAAAGGGTGCCACGTTGTGACGATACTATTGTGTTAGTCTTTCCTTTTCGGAAAGGTCCAGCCATTGTGACTAGTTTATATTATTCTGACACGGTAATTTATTGTGAGTACATGTGGCCTGAACTAAAACTGGTACACGGAAAACCGAGGCATAGTCAAAGCCAAGGTTCCGTCGAACGTGCCAACCATGATGTTCAGAATATGATGACGCCATGGATGCAGACAAATGAATCTTATCTCATATGTTACAGACGCTCCTTCTGTACAGAAGATGATTGCTTCCTACGTATTTCTATGGTTTGTGTTTAGTCCTGTATTCTTACTAGAGTTTTAAATGATGATGAAGTGTTGGCTTTCCTGGTTTCTTCAGGCAACCCATTCCACGCCAGAATACCGGACGGAAAGAAAGAAAACTTGTATGTGTTTGTTCTTGCATATGGAATAAGAAAGGTGTTTTTATCTTTATGTCTATTTGAGGGTTGTATTAAGTTATCTTTGTGTTGTATTTCTAAATTAGAATTAATTGCCTTATGTATAATTACTAATTTACTCTTGGTTCTTCTATCCTCCAGTGTTTCAAGGTTTAATGATTTAACAAATGGTGTTACTCTTGTCAGTTTTGAATATTCTCCAGTAATGAATCTGGCAGCTCTTTTTTGGATTTGTTCTAACTTATCAATATTTTCTTTGGCGGATGGGTCCCATACAGAAGATGCATATTCTAGTATAGGTCTCACCAGGGTGAGGTAGCATTTTAGTTTTATATCTTTGTTACATTTGTAAAAGTTTCTTTTTATAAAGCCTAAGGTTTTGTTTGATTTTTTAATAACTTCATTGACATGGGGGTTCCAAGATAGTTTCTCATTTATTATGAATCCTAAATATTTTGCATCTTTAGTTTGGGTTAGTTCTTTTCCATGAATGAAGTATTTTGACATTTTTCTGGGTGAAAGGACATACTCAAGTTAGTTTCCCATTTTATTAATTCATCTAAGTCTTTTTGTAAAATTTTGCTGTCTTGTTCTGACTTGATTGTTCTATAGATTATACAATCATCAGCAAATAACCTAACTTTAGTTCCTGTTGAGATATTGTTGGGTAAGTCATTTATATAAATTAAAAATAGTACGGGACCTAGGACAGTTCCTTGTGGAACTCCTGAGTTAACTTTTATTGGTGTAGATTTAGATCCATTAATTATTACAGTTAGCTCCCTACCCAATAGGAAATCTTGGATCTAGTGATGTAAGGGACCTGAGATCCAAAGTATATAAGTTTTTTAAGTAAACTAAGGTGATGAACTTTGTCAAATGCTTTTGAGAAGTCTAGTAATATTGCATCTATTTGATCATTATTATCTAATCCTTTTGATAGATCATCTATTAGACCTATCAATTGTGTTTCACATGATGTGTTCTTCCTAAAGCCATGTTGGTGTGGGCATAGGGCATTATATTTGTCAAGGTGGTTAACTATTCTGCTATATATTATGTGTTCTAGTAATTTACAGGTGATACTAGTAAGTGATACAGGTCTGTAATTACCAGGGTCTGACTTATCACCTTTCTTAAAGAGTGGCGTTACATTGGCTAATTTCCAATCCTGGGGTAATTTAACCTGGTTGAAAGGCTTGAAAGAGAACTACAAGGATTAAGGACAGTTCATTGCTTAATTCTTTTAATAACCTGGCAGGTAATTCATCTGGGCCAGTAGCTTTGTTTATTTTTAAGTACTTTAGGAGTGAATGTATACCTATCTCATCTACAGCTATGTTACCTATTTCTTCCATTTTAAATTTATTGAAATTTCCTTGTCGCCTGAGACAGAAAATGATGATGCTAAATATGTGTTAAGGATATTAGCTTTAGTCTCATTATCATTATAGGTTTTATTATTTGAGCCTTTTAGTGTGGCTATACCTGAAGGCTCCATTTTTAAAAAAAATTTGATAAAGGACCATAAGTTTTTATTGTTATCTTTAGTTATCACATTGTTTATATAATTATTTTGGAGGTTACGGCTAAGTTTTTGTGTCAAGTGTTTAATCAAGACATTGGGCTGAGAAACTCAGATTTGTTACATTCATGAAAAACCGTTTTTTTCACCAAAGCATTTATTAGTCGCTACATGAAGTCATGTTTGGCTGCAAAGCAAAAGTTGGACTGATAACCTCAAATCTTACCATAGATGTGATTGATAATGTAGCTACGGTGGAAGACATTATCAACGTCCAATAAGAAATAAAGGATTTTATAAATGCAGGGACTGTCCCTAGAAATGAAGATGCATCAATGCTGGTGGTGGAACAATCGGAAAGTTTAGACCTGTTGCCTGACTGTAAACATGTGAAAAAGGTATTATAGTATGTCAAAAAGAGTGCAGTTTGTCGTTTTTGTTTGATTCCTCCGGCAAAGATATGTAAGCAATGTGTGGAGCCTGCAATGAATCAGACGAAGAATGCAGATGTATTGTAAAAAAATCGTGAAGGCTATGTCACAATTCAATAAACTAGAAATCACGAAGACGAGAACAGCAGCTTACGACAGTTTGCAAGGTTACGCTGTGAAGATGCTTAGAAATTCAGATGCAAAATTACCACCAGTGAAAGTTGGAGATAACGTCTAAGTATGTATAACTGATGTTGACAGCGGTCGCAGTGATCTAAGGGCATTCTTACAGTTGTCATGAACATTAAGGATGGCTTCTGCAAGCTAGGAAATAGAGCATTTTGTTCTCGTTCTCAAACAACTGAATCCCAGAAGCGATTTTTCCCATTGTAAAACAGAAACTGCTCACACTAGAATCAGTGGGCACAGAAGAAACATTATTACGAACCATCGCGTCCTCCCAATCACTGACAGGTGGTCAGGTCGATGCCATTGCAGTACTAAGCGCACGAAAAATGGCTGCAAATCTATAAAGAATAAACGATTATGTCATTTAAAATGTCATAGAAGTTCATCTTTTGTAATAAGTGATAACAGAAAGATATGGATTACTATAATAAGTTTCACTCAGTGACATTGGCCGCTTCGCGAATTGGCCGATTTCGGGCTTTGGGCGTAATATATATTCTAATAATTATACATGAATGGACATATGGAATAGATATAGTTTACAAAAACTGGTCCTCCTTGATTTGAGTGTCGTAAACTTGTCCATCACGTTATTAAAATTATTATTCCCATGTGTTTCTCTTTCGATGCTAGGGAGTGCAAGATCACTCAGTCGTCTTGTCCCATTAAAGTTAAAGACAAAATAAGCTTCAGTTTGCTGAAAGACCGATCACGCTTGCAATTGAAACAGCAATTCATAGAAGTATTTGCAGTGAAATACACAGATTTTGAAATATGTTATCTCCGTATGAAACAATAGAACCAAGAAGATACAAAGTAGTTTTCGGTAGATCTTCAGTCCGATTACTGAGCCGCATTTTCAGTCTACTACTTCTGTGTAAAGTTCGTGACCATTACCGTCAGTGTCTAAGAAATTCCCAAAATCTGTGCAATTTTTACGAAGTGTATCGACATTTGTCTCAGCGAGAAGAGTTTTGACGCCTAAGAAATTTCCGAATTTGGTGCTAGGGTTTTTAGAAGTAAAACCCGTATTGGCATCTCCTGTTGGAGCCTATCAATTATGCTGCTCTGCTCATAGCATGTTAAATTTCTTGTTATGCAGAAAAAGTCCTGCATCTCTTGACAATTCTCGATCTCCCAAGTTGTGCATCATGTTTTTTCATTGTCTACCTCAACCTCGCTCAAATTAACACGAATGCTGACAAGTTCTTGCTCTAGTTTCAAGATCAGATTCTGCTTCCTTGAAATTGCGAGTGTCATCCTGAAACCGTTTATGGACACGATCATTTTCCCAATTATTATGTTTCAGAAATGTAACAAAACTGGGAATTTAAAATTTAATATACCTGCCAGAAAAGATTTTGCATCACTTCTGGTGTAAGGCATCATAAGCGCATTTTTAGATAATTTTTCCAACAGCCCTACAAGTTCATCTAGTCCCTCATAAATAGCTTTAACAGCTTCTGATCGAGCAATCTAACGTGTTTCAGACTCCCTCTAAATGTGATTGGTACAACTCTTTTTAATTCTTCCCAAGTTTTTGAGCAAGAGAAAAACAAATTTATACTTTCAACTATTCAAAAAAAAAAAACAAAAAAAAACAAACAACAAACAACAACAAAAAAAAACAAACAACAACAACAACCAAAAAAAAAACAACAAAAAAAAAAGTGGTAACAATTGCATCCTGTTTCGCTGAGTGTACTTCTGCTAACTTTAAGCTGTAGTTGTCACAGTTGACTAACAATAGTCTGTTATTTCTAGCACATATTTGCTGTTGAAGGCCGGATATATGCCGGTGTCACGAAATAAAGTCTCCCCCAAAATAAAGTCTCCCCCGGAGAATTTATTTTAAAACAAAATCGCCCTCGGAGAATTTGTTTTAAAATAATGTCTCCCCCTTTAAAATGGATCCTCCCCTTAATTATTGGAAATTAAAAATAATTGTTTTATTCCATTTTATTACTTAAAATACAGTTCATTTTTGTACTTCATGCATTTGTGTTTGATTTTTGGAAATTCAACAATCATAAGCTTAGTCAGGGGCGTAGCAATTTGTGGGCTTAGTGAGTGTATGCCTGAATATATACATTTTTTAGAGGTGGCTAATTGCCCAGAGTTATTTAAAAGAAAAATAGACAAATGATTTGAACAATAAAGATGATCAAGTAATACTTGAATGTCACAAACAAGCATTGGAATAACAATTCACTATTGACGTTTTTGAGTATCAGCTGTGGCTAGGACTTACACGAAATTTGCGATTTTTATGTGTACATTATAATGATTCAAAATATTATTACCGAATTTAGCCGGTAGCCTTTATTAAGTTTTCAGCAGAAAATTTAACAAATTCAATTTGCCAATGATTGTTAATTTATTTTTTTTAAAAATTTAATTGACTTTTAAAATATATTAAAAGAAATTTCAAATGTGATTACTTTTTGTGTAGCCGTCTCAAGAAACACAGAACATGCCAAAACTAAGGCCCACAAACATTAGATCACACGCTCTAACGATGAATGTCTTAGCTTGGGTTGGAGTCACTCGATAGTTGTTTTTTTCTATAACATAAATCAACGTGATCTGTGGAGATCTGGGTTGAGGTGAGGCGCTCGCTTAGTTAGTTTCAGATTCGTGCATAGGTGTGCCCTTGAATTAGTTAGGCATAAAGTCGATTATCTTACAGAATGTAAGAGCCCAGAAGACTGAAGGTGTAGCTGAAAGGTGAGTTTTTTTTATTGGTGGCATTGGCCAGGAAAGCGCAAAGAGTCATTTGTTAGGCGTGCACGAGACTAGCTAATGAGTAGATTGCTTCAAGACGGGCACGTACTGTCCATTTATGTTGTCCTTCGAGTCATGGTTTACTGAAATACGAGGAAGACTGTGTAGGACACCTGCTTGGTCTAATGAGGTAATCTAATGTAATAGTCACGTACTGAGAGGATTGAGGGAGTTATGTATAGTTTAAAGTTTTACGATCATCAAGTAATCAATGGAAAACTAATTTCACCGATAATCAAACGAGTAAGTGAGGCAGAAATGGGTTTTTGGGGCTATAACCCGAGTAGAGAAGAGATCGCAATATAAGGTGGTGAGTTGTGTGAGAAATTCATTACAGAATTAGACGGAAAGAGTTAAGAGATTGGCTAGTCAAAATTCAAAACAGAAGTGGACATTATATGTGCTCATTCATTTTAATATTCTATTGATTTTATCATGGATCCGTGTATAGTTGCGGATATCATGGATTATGTTGAAAATAAAAAGTTCACGACCACGCACAATTTCCATTCACAGCACAAATTACGTGTTCCATGCACAGTCAAGTCCTCATGCTTATACAATGTATAGAGTCTACACAACGCAAGTGTCTTACAAAATTGTAATCATTTGTTAAATTAAAAAAATGCTTATAAAGAATAATTTGTAACTGTAATTGCAATTGTTGCTTAATTCTCATCCTCGAAATATTTTATGTCTACTAAAAAGAAAAGTTTAACTTGTAGTTAGTTGTGATTTTTTTGTGTTCACCCTGATTAGTCTAATATTTTAGAAATCTTCGCAATATATTATTGTAACATCAAAGTACAATTTAAAGACTTAATAAAATATGTTGAAGGATGTCTAAATTTGTCTGTCTTTAATGTCAATAAATAGTTCAGACACTTTAGACAGAGGAAGTATAAATTATACTGAAAAAAGTTAATGGTTGTCATGATTATTGGAGCAAATTTCTCAATTTTATGTAATAGCCCGGAGGTGAATTGATTTCCTACCCATTAAGAAATTTTTTAGAAATTTTAATATATTTTTTAGTTTAAGAACTGTTATGACTGTTAAAATTCAAATTCAAAAAGAAAATAATACATTGGAAAGTAAAGGAATATTTTCAAATTTGTGATATGAGATTATCTATTCGTGCATGGTGATGTTATCAAAATAAATTCCAATAATTAAACCTGCTTTTCTGAATTCTTTAAACATAATT
>MUZC01004604.1:363496-373851 GCA_002072015.1 Radix auricularia | reverse complement strand
AATTTGGTATCAAACATATAGGAACCGCCTCTATTGAGCTATTACAGGGATTACTGCACTATTTAAATGTATGCCGCCTAACAAGAAACTGCTTTGGCCATAGGGTTTTAAAAAACAAAACCCGCTGGATAATCAGGTCATGGGCGAAACAAGTCAGTGGCGTTGTCTCAGATATTGTTTCATTGCGTGCCGCTTCTTAAATTGGGTCGCTCCAACCCCCGTCCCCAGCCCCCACCCCAAATTCAACAGAGGATTTTTGGTGTCTACTGAAATTGTAGGGCCTATTAGCGAGATGGAGACAGAATTTCTCCCCGTCTGAACACCTGACATGTGTGCAAATTTACCGTTTATAGTAACAACACAACCCATGCCTTCAAAGACACAATACTTAATTTTTTTTTTTTAAATGCTTGATACCAACTCCCTTTGAGTCAATTTGAACAGTGAGAAAAAATGCAAGTAATTAAGAATTTTAAAAAATGTTACGCCCCTGAGGGGTGTAAAATGGAAAGGTCCACCCCCACCTCCATATCTTTCTGTATCTACACCACTACCAAAAATAGAATTAGAGTAAACATGTGTGAATAATACAAATTTAATTTTTCGTTATTGTATTGTTTTTGAGTAATCTCTTTGTACTATATGAAAAGGTTGTTTTGAGGGGGGGGCGAATTTATTTTGGGGGAGACATTATTTTACGGGGTAGGGGAGAATATATTTTAATCGGGAGGAAAACATTTTCGCCCCCGGAGAATCCGTTTTAAAATAAAATCGCCTGGGGGAGACTCTGTATGGGGGAGGATTTATTTTGCAACACCGGCAGCCATTACAGCAGCATTGTCATAACATTGAGACCGACAGTCGGCTAGACGTATGTTTTCAGATTCCAGTTTCTCCATGATAACTTTTCTAAGGTTTGCTGCATCTCTGGAATGTATCTGAATAAAACATAACAAATGATTCTTTGATGGTTACTTTTTTAGTTTGAAAATCCACATCCAAAAATCTGAGGACTTGAGAAAGCTTTTCCCGGTGTCCTAGATTGGCTTTTGAGTTTTGATTCAAGTAAGATATCATAGTACTTTTTTTCTGATTTCACAAACAGCTGATTCTTTTCAGTCGATTTAGGTAGGTGGATAAATTCATTTTGGTTTTCCAGTGATAAATAAGATATTGAATCTGTATTTTCTCGGGCATGTTGTTGTTGTTGTTTTTTTTTCTAACAGTCGATCATACTGTGCAGAGCAACGAATTTGGTCACAGAAAGAAAGTTACCAACATTATTATCCTCCTTCTTATGAAGGTGTTCCGCATGGCCACGCAGTGCCGAATTTGGTGGAACTAGAAACCTTATACAGGTAAGTATTCTTTTGAAAATGTAGTGCCACAGTTGTTCTTCAAATTTTCCATTCCCAGCAGCTCACAGTTTTAAAACAATCCCAACAGAAATAGAACATTGTGGATATGTATTTTGTTTATGAGTAGAATGCTCAATGAGGGCGCCGAAATCATGCTTAACTACTGGTTTGAAATTGCAATTGTATTTAGGATACATTAGATTACATAAAATATAAAATTGAATAATTAGTCTTAATACTCATTTAGGCGCCCCCTAGAGTGGCGCCCTGGTTTCTTTAACTCCTCGCTGCACCCCCTAGCTACGCCACTGCGTGCTTAGATAAAGGAAGTTGTTACTGTATCTTGGCGCTATGCTATATCTTAGACATACAGACGCTCCTTCTATGCAGAAGATAATTGCGTCCTCAGACCATGAGAGATGATCTGTTGGCAAGTGATGCAGCGGTCACAGGCCACGGCTATAGGGGTTCCACGCATTACCCCAGCCGCCTAACTATTGTCTAGTTAGGTACCCATTCAGAGCTGGGTGACTCGGGGACTCCTCAGGCCCCGGGAACGAATCCTCACCTTCGTGTGGATTCGAACTCGTGACCATCGGTGTGACAGTCGAGAGCGCTACCTCTCGACCACCACGTCCCAGGAAGCTGTCCCAGTATCTAAACACTTCAACAAACGGGGCCAGGAGATGTGAAAGATCCGTTAACCTCTCTGAGGACTCTTATGGCTTCACATGTTAAGATGTTTCCTGAAAGAGAATCTAAATTGCACGATGCTTAATTTCTATTCCAATCGCTAAACCCGCATCAGTTTTTGCCACTGCTGACACAATAGAAGCAGTAGAAATCATGCGGTGCGTGGGATGTTACAGTCCAATTGTATCGTCATTGACATATAAGGTTATCAACGAGATATAGAGTTTGTTAATGAAGAAAGGGTGACATTCCCCTTGGGGATGTCCAATTGTATCGTCATTGACATATAAGGTTATCAACGAGATATAGAGTTTGTTAATGAAGAAAGGGTGACATTTCCCTTGGGGATGTCCAATTGTATCTTCATTGACATATAAGTTTATCAACGAGATATAGAGTTTGTTAATGAAGAAAGAGTGACATTTCCCTTGGGATGTTCACGACAAATCTGAAGTTTGAGAACCTTCAGCAGCTGGGACCGAAATTTTCTGGCCGTTAGAAAGAAAAGAAAGAAATTAAGGACGTGGGACGAGTCCAGGATAAAATAATTAATGATAATCAACAGATTAAATATTGGATCGTTGTTGGAGAAGGTGTCTTGGAAACATAGAAAGAAAATAGACGGAGGGAGATGAATAGCGATGAAAAGAACTCCTGTAAAAACGACTAAAATGTTGATAGTTCTTTCTCTTCGTTCGTGCCTAACAAAGACGATATCATTCTTTTTTCCGCTTGTTTGGTTGCTCCCTGTTTCTGACTGTCTCTCGTCTCTGAACATGTTCCGACGTTTTCTCTGAAAAGCGCAGAGCGTCATCACGGTTCCCAAAGTCAACACTGTGATGAAAACCAAGGGGAACACCACGTAAAACAAAATTATTATCAATAACAGCATCTCATCTGATATGTTTTTCGACAGACAGATGTAGCCAGTGTCGTCCACGTCATAGACCATCACAAGAAACGTCGTGGTGAGTCCAGAGGTGACCACCGACAGAGTGGCTGCAGCAACCACACACCGACGCCTTGAGACCAGATATGATTTCCTGAACGGGAAGCGGATTGCGATGAAGCGCTCGAGGCAGATGAGAACGAGCGTCCAGTTGGCGACCGTGGCAAAGGTCAAGGTCAGTGTGTTGACCAGCTTGCAGCCGACTTGACCCAAGTAGCCATGCTGGTTGATAAGCCTGTTGAGGGCGAGCTTCGAGATCAGGGCACCGATGTCGCACGAGGCCAGGAACGCGACAAGAATTGTGGCCGCACTGATGGACTCCATGGACAGAATCGTCACGATGGTCAGCGCGTTCCCGGGCAGCCCTACAGCAAACAGCACCATCATGTAGTAGTTGTCCATGGTCTGGCAAATGAATAACAAGTAGTCATTGTTTTCTCTGAGAATAAAATTTAAAGAAGACTTAAAGTACAAATCTCTCTTTAATTGTTCTATAAATGATTACTAGAGTGTACATTTGACTGCATGTTGTCTTTTAATTACCCAAATATTGCCAATCAAAGCAGTTAAAAATGTGTGCCAATCAAAATAATATGTTAGGAACATCCAAATAAAAATCTTGTGATACTCATATGTGTGTGTGTATATATATACATATAATCTATCTATTCAAAATGCGCTAACCATTGCACTCATTAAACGCCACAATGGAAAAGAGCCATTGAAAACAACTTACAGTCACTTTAGAAGAAGGAATTGCATTATGTAATCTATAGTTATACATTTTGTAATAGACTCTATGTACTTGTGTAAGTTTGAGTAAAATTTGCGGCATATTTATTTTTAAAGAAAATGGAACTTTTATAAAATTTAAAATGGTATTTTTTCAAAAATAAAATCACACAAATCTGGGTCGAACTAATTTTATCTCAGTCACCAGTACACAACTATAGAAATTTATGTGAAAAATTTATTTAAATGCAGACGAATTATCCAATTTACATTTTAATATAAGTTTTTAATACATCTTCTATAATCGGATGGAGGCAAATTTTATGAGGACTTATAACAACATTACAATTACATTAAATTAAATTTCTAAATAGAAAAATGTACTCGGAACCGCATTTTAAGCATTTAACAAGTGATTTGTCATTGAAAAATTGCAAATATCTGTTAGGTGTAAGATTTATTTACCTTAGGTGCTTACAAAATACAAGTGAGTATTTTGAATCGAATTTTCTATGCACTGACATCGAGGAAAGGTGTATTGAAAGTAAGCACTAAGGGATTTTAAATAAGAAATTGGAATATGTATAGGTGCTACATAAACTGGTGTAAGAGTGAGGCTAATAAGCGGCATTGTTATTGTTATAAAGAGGGGCAACTTTGTTAACTCTTTGAACGGTGATTTGGATTTGTAGGAGTTTGCCTAAGTAATATTGCCTAGCCCTGTGTAGCAACAACACTATTTCTTAGCCCTTGATATATTCTTTTTGTACAGCTTAAGCCTTTAGCTAAGCAAGCAGGGTAAATTTTAAGCCAAACCTTTCGATTCAACCTCTGTCTTTTAAACAAATAAACAATATTTCAAACCCCCCTCCCCCACCCTAGAAATCAATATTCACATCCCAATTATATTCTCAATAAAAATAACCCTAATCGGTCCACAGAAAAGTCATTCATAAACAGTAAAGAAGTGGATGTTGTGGATTAACGAGTAGACGAGTAATAAAGCTTATGTATATCGATAAAAAATAAATAAATAAATAAAATATTAATAAAAAATCATCTTACGTCGAATATTTCCAGAATAATGCGATGGCAAGATTCATGCTTGGGTTAATGACTGTAGAGTTGTCTATTGGTGCGCGTGTTTGTGTGTGTGGGGGGGGGA
This sequence comes from Radix auricularia, assembly GCA_002072015.1. NCBI lineage: Eukaryota > Metazoa > Mollusca > Gastropoda > Lymnaeidae > Radix > Radix auricularia. Next base: position 368,954 of record MUZC01004604.1, on the reverse strand, counting down.
GGGGGTATATGGCTGCGTGCGCGTGTTTTGGTTATTTCAAAGTCTTCTAATGTTGAGCCTCTAACAAGAATACCAGTATTTATCTTCCTAAAACATACATATCTGTTTGAATTTGTTTCTTGACTGTGTTTATTTTTTGTAATATATTATAAAATGTTGGCATCAGAAAACGTTACATTGCTAGCTGGTATTAGTTTTTGATAAATCAGTCAACTTAATGCAAGCGAATAACAACATTAAATCCCTAGAATTATATTTATAAATAGAATAACAACACAGAACAGTCTTTGTTGCATGAAACAAGTGATTAGTGAAGAAAACAATCAAAGTGATTGTGAGATTAAATAGTAGCCGTGATTTTTTTTCTGGAAAGATTGCTTCACAAACAGCCCTTAAGGAAAATATAGATTAATAAAAAGTTGGGTACTGTTAGAGATGAAAATGAATTAATAGTAGGAACTATATTCAGGGTAGTTAATTAATGAACCAATTATTTTTATATTGAGTTGTAAATTTTTGACTTTTTGAAAGATGCTTTTGATTGGTGTGGGCTGTTGTCAATAATATCCTGGATGGCATAAACACTATAGCATAGGAACCGTTATATACTTTTTGCATAACTTTAACTAAACTAGCAGGGAAAATTTTAAACCCAAACCTTGCGATTCAAAGTGTTTCTTTAAAATAAATAAACCCAATATTTGCCGTCGTTTAGCATCAATCTTCACATAATTAATATTAGAAATTTAAAAACTGTCTTATTTATTTGACTAAGGTCATGCTTAGCCTGGAAATAGAACGAATGTTTTGAAGAGCTTTTGCCGTGAAAAATGTAATCCAAAGAACATGTATTTAAGAGGTAACGACTTTACTATTCTTAAAAGTGTAAATAGTCTATATGCAGTGTAAATAAATATCACGGGTTTTACCACTTATATATAGTCTAGTATCTAGCATCAGAAAGTGTGCGTGTTCCGTAGAAAAAAACACCATATAAACAACTCATTTTGCAACAAGCTGTTTTGATTTTATTATATCAATATTATAAAACAGAAATAAAGTTTTGTATTAATGTGGTTCACTAAATTGCAGTTTTCTTTTTAAATTGTATGCATTTTTTTTTAAAAAATGAATTTTTAACTATTTTGATCTACAATCAAATCCTTAAATAGTACATGTTATGTATTAAGACTTTAAAAATAAGTTATATTTTAAGCTAAAAAATGCTACGATGCAAAAAAAAAAAGTTTTATAAAATAATTAAAAAGCGTATATATAAGTAAAAAGAAAAAGAATCCGTTTATTTTAGTGGAACAAGTATCTGCCAATTAGTGCTTTGTTACTATTAGGAAAAAAGAGGGGGAAGCCATTATGATTGACATAAAATTTATAAGATGATCAATCTCTCGGCACTTTTATAAAAAGCAGCATTGTTTTTATGTTATTATTCATGTGAAAAGAAAATGTGTCTTTTAAAATAATAAACCTTATTTTCCACCCTCCCCTGGCCTCAATATTCACATGAATATTATCTTGCTAAAAATATCCTATACGTCTTGAACTAATTTTATGCTTAGACTATAAAATGGAATGTGTGTTTAGATAGATATTCCCAAGAACTAAAGGAATCATGTGAAAAGACATTGGGCTTTGCCCGTTAGATTTTTATAACTGTGAAAGACCTTTGTTATTTCTGATAGAGTATATAGAGAAAAATATCCGTTATAAAAGAAAAAATACCAAAATTGATAGGTGATATTTAAATTCATCATACTTGCCATTTTCTCGACACACATATTGTTATTTTTTTATAAAGAAAGGGTTTCATTCATCACTTCCTTAATTTCCTGATGCTTTTACACTCATTTTTAAGGAGAATTAGAGACCCAAACCAAATAAAGTTATTCTTTTTGTGCCTATCCCGTAGCACAGCACGGGTATTTTGCTAGTATATATATATATATACACATATATTTACATCATTTATCATCAGTTGTTGAACGACTAATAAAAATCATCAAAAATATCTAATCATCAGGATAAGAGATTTAATTTAATTTGATATATTTACATTATCTCAAAGTGTCGTTTATTCTATCAAAATTATTTAAAGACAATTCTCTAATGTTTTTAATTAAAGAAACTCACGTGGTATCCGGTGGGTTGGTTCCATTTTGCCATTCGGTGGAGTTAAAAATACTCATATTTTCCATAGCTGAAGTTACATATTTTATACGACACTTTCCTTGTAAACATTTGCATTTGAATTTAAGCCTGAAAACGTTTTGATGGACGACGTAACTCCCTGATTTGTATGCATGTTGTCATTATCTTTAATTTTAAAAGCTTCTATAATAATATTCTTTAGAAACGTCTAAGTTTTAAAACTTTTAATTTTTTTAAGCTATAAAAAAAGCAAAGTATAATAATAGACTCATGACGAACGTCATCTTTAACATAGAGCAGGGGTCTCCAGACTTTTCTGCCGAAGGGCAATTATAACTTTCAAACAGCAGTTTGGGGGCCGACTACCACCCCCAACTACAAAGTTTTGTGATTAGCTACAGGTAAAAAAGTATTTTTTTTTTAAATTAAAAGGTCTCCAGTGGCCGAATGAGAGGGCCTCGCGGGTCGCATCTGGTCCACGGGCCGTAGTTTGGAGACCCCTGACCTAGAGTATAAACTACAGCGTAGATGTCATTGCGGAGTGAGAAATTTCTATTAAAAAAATTACGTTTGGCCACATATTGTTATTAAAGAAACAGATATTTAAAAGTGTTGACATTATACGTGTTTAGAACTCCACGAGAGAATCTGAGAAGAACATGATTAACAACATTAATGATCTTGTTTTAAAAAAAAAAACTTATTGTACTAAAGTATTATGTAACAAAACCCCGTTGACCAAAAACACTTTCTGGAATCAAGAGAGAATCTGACAAGAACGCAACCAACCACAATCGTGTTCTATGAACCACAGCACTGGTCTCTGAACTTTCATATCCATTTCAGCCTCTGTCAGTCTTTTCTTTGTTTGGTTTGGACCAGGTAATGAATTATGTATTGCAACATTTTTACACATCAATGGATAATAAACAAAAACTGCCCTTAAGAATCATATTAATAATAAACTATTTCTTATTTGAGCCTATGGATTCTTGGCTGAATAAAACACTCCAGGACTCAGATACTTTTTGTCCACAAACATTTCAATTAAGACTGAACAAGACGTCACTAATTTATATACAGTTTCACAAAGCCTTCACACTTAAAACAAGTCAGCACAGTGGTATTTCTAAACTTAAAACTGTACATAGAGCAACAATATTGGAAGCGAAACATGCGCAACAACTGTTGATTACATTTACGCACCGTTTTATGTGATATTAACGTTCAGCCATCATTTATGTCTCCATGAAGAATCTAAAGAAAAAAACGGTGAGCAAAAAACTGAACGTTTCTTTCTAACGCCTGGCTGCTCTCAAACAATAACACAATGAGGTCGTCAAATGGCCAACAGTTAAAGGAATTGATGTGACGTCAGCGTTTCCGGGCTCCATTGTAAAGTAAGTGATTGCCTATTCGCTCTCGCGCGCACGTGTGTAAGTGTGTGTGTATGTGTGTGTGTGTGTGTGTGTGTGTGTGTGTGTGTGTGTGTGTGTGTGTGCGCGCGCGTGTGTGTGTCCCAGAGTTTCCACTTTTGTGGATGCATTAATTTGTGAAATGGGCTTTAATTTTTTTAGCAGGGATCTCCATGAATTTACCTTGTGTCAACTTGTGTTTTTCATTCCAACTCATTTTTTAAAATTCATGCAGCTTGAGGCTTACTAATTCAATAACAATAGTAATACTGTTTGAAGTTTACCAGTAATTCATACTGCCCGACTATCTCTACAAATCTGTTTCGTGTATGTCTAGTATCGTTATTGAGGTTGAACTTCCTTATCTACTTCAACATCTTCATGATTACAACGTTCTTACTTGTCCTTTACGACCTAGAATTGCTTCATTGGCTGCTGCAATAGGATTGGTATCTGGCTCAATACATTAATCTCTGCCCGTATGGTACGATTCAAGTTAGGAGCATTGACAATAACCATGACAATAGAGGACCGATTAAAAAAATCATGCTAAGCCTGGTCCCTATTGGAATTCAGGACGTGTTAGCGCATTTTCGTATTATGTATCAGTACTTATGTTAGATATCAGAATTATGTAGTTATCAGTAATTGTGTTTAGATTTTAGACATATTTTTATGAATTTTCTTGTGTAATGAATATACCTGACATTTTTTTTATTTAAAAGTCATTTCTTTACATTTAAAAAAAAAATATTTTCTTTTTAATCTAACTACAAGTCACCACAAATGATGACGTAAAACTCTCTAAACTTTTACACATATTCTAATGACGTCAACTAAAAAAAAACAACTAATTCTTTTGCACCCTTTCGCACCACTCTTCAATGCCTGACGGATTATGCACTCGACTTCCGGCAATGGCGGCCGTTCCCTGCGCTAATGTTACCTCTCGATTCGAAATATTTTTTTGTAGTTTTAACGGGGTTTTTTAACGGATCGAGTAACTGAGTGTTGATGCACAAATGGCAGGTCAGGACATACAAAAAACATATATACCTCATGGGTCTAGGACTTATGGATGCTGAGATCAAGGGTGATGACGGACGGACAAAACGGGTGCAATAGCGCATTCGACTTCTCGAAAATGCGCTAAAAACACAACAATTAATAGAGGTAAAAAATATTTTTAAAAACCACGTTTTTATATGTGAACAAAAAAGAAGAAAATAATTTAAAACAAACGTTCAAGTAATTTGACTTGATATGACTAAAATCATGGGTCGGTTGCTTATGAGGTTTAACATAAGCAGTTCACTCACTCTTTCACTTAAAGATCTTTCTATTGCCTTCTCAATTATCGATCTTTAATTTTTATATTAAAAACCTATCTTTGTGGTGTATTTCTAAATTAGAATGGCAAACGCCCCACGTTTTTGGTCATATCAAATGAAAGTACTTGAACTTATAAGTTTTAATTATGGATTGCCAGGTCTAACCGTGTGAAGGTGAGTTATTTTAGACCCAACACTCCGACACTTTTGTCCTTTGTCGTTGACCAACAGACTAAGATTCCTATTCAAATATTAATGCTTGTGTACTTAGGATACATGCAGATAGTTGTTTCCACTCAGCTACCGAAATGTTTTTTCTGCACGATCAACTGCCATCAACAATTGATGGCTCATCCACTCTACCACCATGTCAACTGCCATCAACAGTTGATGGCTCATCCACTCTACCACAATGTCAACTGTCACCAACAGTTGATGGCTCATCCACTCTACCACCATGTCAACTGTCACCAACAATTGATGGCTCATCCACTCTACCACCATGTCAACTACCATCAACAGTTGATGGCTCATCCACTCTACCAA
>MUZC01004604.1:342778-357274 GCA_002072015.1 Radix auricularia | reverse complement strand
GGGCAGGCAGGCAGGCAGGCAGGCAGGCAGGCAGATAGATAGATAGATAGATAGATAGATATATAGATAGATAGATAGATAGATAGATAGATAGATAGATAGATAGATAGATAGATAGATAGATAGATAGATAGATAGAAGTGGGGCACTAATAGTGACTCTCAGAAGCTGCAACCGAAACTTTCTGACCGCTAGAAAGAAAAGAAAGAAATTAATGACGTGGGAGGTGTCAAGGATAAAGTAATTAATGATGCTCAAAAAGTTGTAGATAGACTCGAAATAACAACAAAGGTTTAGAAATGTTAGGAAGAAAATACTAGGAGGAAGGTGGAGAACGATAAAGAGAAATCCTGTCACAACTACCAAAATGTTTACAGTGTTCTCCCTTCGCTCGTGTCTGGTACGGTTCAAATCCTTCTTCAACATTTCGTTTCTTTTGTTGGTCCCTGCTCCAGATTGCCTCCCTTCAGTGAACATGCGTCGACGCGTTCTCTGAATAGCGCTCAGTGTTATGACGGTTCCAGAAGTGAACACTGTGATGAACCCCAGAGGCAAAATGATGTAAACAAAAATTTCTATCACATAGATAATAATCTCATCGTTTTTAATTAGGCATATATATCCCGTGTCATCAACGCCGTAAAACATCACGATAAACGTCAGTGTAAGCAACGCCATGACCACCGACATAGTGACAGCCAAAACGACACATCGACACTTAGTGGCCAGATACGCTTTCTTGAACGGGAAGCGGACAGCGATAAAGCGCTCGAGGCAGATGAGAACGAGCGTCCAGTTGGCAACCGTGGAAAAGGTCATGGTCAGTGTGGTGACCAGATAGCAGCCGACTTGACCGAAGTAGCCATGCTGGTTGATCAGCCTGTTGAGGGCGAGCTTCGAGATCAGGGCGCCGATGTCGCACGAGGCCAGGAACGCGACAAGAATGGTGGACGTACTGATGGACTCCATGGTCAGGATTGTCACGATGGTCAGAATGTTACCTGGCAGCCCTACAGCAAACAGCACCATCATGTAGTAGTTGTCCATGGTCAGTTCAATGTATGTCAAGTAGTCGTAGTCGGAGGTGTCATTTCTGAAAGTAAAATACTCAACTTACAAAAAGCTTTAGGATCAGATCTTGAAGTTACTTTTTCATGATATAAGAATACTGTATTATTTTCTTGTTTATTCCAATATTTCTTCTTTATTTTACTGACCTTTATTGGCCACATCAAATAGTTTGCATTTTATCGCTTATAATATCAGAAAGATTCCAAGTAAAAGTATAAGTCAATGATAAATAAAAATTTAACTTTTTATGTAAAGAATATTCATGACATTTTTTCACCACTTATAAATATTGAATTAACCAAAGCGCGTATGTGCAAATAAGCATGACGAATGACCCCCGCGGGGGTCGACCAATCAGTTAATAGTTTGTAAGCAGTGGTGGACAGTGGTGGTCTCGAGACTAATAATGGTTCTTGCGTTCACTTGCGTATTTCCTTGTGTGATTCGTGATGCATTGGTCCTAGGTTCAAGTCCCGGCGAAAATATTATATTTTTAAGTTAAAAACAACCCGTAAAAACAATGTTTTTGACTAAAAATCTCTTGTATATGAGACTTAATTAATAGTATTGATTATTTTCAAAATAATACGCATTGCCCGACAGACCCCTGTGACAGACCCCTGTGACATCGAGACCAAGAGATCACAACAAGACGGTGAATTTAATATAAGGGATTTGATTAAACAATCAAATAATTAAAACAAATTATTACTATAAAACTCTTCTATATGAGACATAATTAAAAGTTTTAATTATGTTCCATATAATACGCACCGCGCGACAGTCAAGCATAATCATTTACATGCTACATATAGATCTATATAGATCTAAATAATCTAAAGATAATCTAAAGAATTAATTGCTTTAAATACAGTTCATTGAATCAATGTAAGATTTTGATACAATGCATTATTGGGTGACAACTGTCTATTTCTAGGGGCGTATCTAGTTTGATATAATTTAACAAAAAATTTTTTCGTGAACTCACTTGGTAGATAAGGGTTCTGCTCCACTTGTCCCGTCTGTGACGTAAGTGCTTACAGTTTCCATGGCTGGAGAATTAACTATACACAAGCTTTCAATGTGCTTTCTTTGCGAGCACTGGCTGTAGGATCAGAGCTTAAGAAATTAATCGTAAGACGAATCATTTATCTAAATAATATTATCGATGAGTGCATTGCATTGATCTTTTAAAAAACTTTTTAAAAAAATTTAACGAATTTCAGAAATAAGCTAAATTATTTGCAACTATATTTGACATCTATACTAATAAAAGGGAAAGCCCTGACTTACTGACTGACTTATCACAAATTCGCCAACTTCACGTGTAGGTAGAAGCATGAAACTTTGGGAAGTTATTGGGTACCCTTTCACTACAAAAAGTGGCAAAAAATATTTTTTTAAATCTCGCTCATGTAGGGCCGGGGGCCCAAAAACTTTTCCCCCCTATTTGGTCTCTATAAAAATTGAAAATCACCAATGTTCCTATTTCCCGTGTAGGTAGAAGCATGTAACTTTGGCAATTTTTTAAGTACATGCTCCCAACGATAAATTGAAAAAATAAAGTTAAATTTCCTACTCATGTGGGGCCGGGGCCCCAAAAACTGTTTTTTCCTTATATGAGTAATATAAAAATCACTATTAAAATCACTCATTCTCCAATTTCCCGTATAGGTAGAAGCATGAAACTGTGGAAATATTTTTTTTGAGTACACGCTCCCGGCGAAAATTGGTAAAAATAATGTTAAAACTCCCTCTCATGGGGCGGCCGGGGGCTCAAATATTTATTGTTTTTTCTTATATTAAACACCGACTCATCACTAATTCTCCAATTTTTCGTTTAAGCAGGAGCATGAAACTTTGAAAAATTGTTAAATACCCTCTCACGACGAAAGTTGGTGTAAAAGAATTTTGAAATACACACTCATTGGGGCCGGGGCCCCAAAACCGTTTTTTTTCTCTCTTATATGAGCTACATAAAAATTAAAAATCTATAATTCTCTTATTTTCCGAATAGGTAAAGGCGTGCAACTTGGGGGGCTGTTAAATACACTTCCACGATGGTAGCAGGTGAAAACATATTTTAAAATATCCCTTACTTGGGGCCGAAATATATTTTTAATGCACTCACTCACTCAATCATCACTAATTCTCCAACTTCCCGTATAGGTAGGAGCATGAAAAATATGGGACGAAAAGGAAATTTAAAATTCCAAATTATGTGGGGCTGGGGTCCCAAATACTATTTCTCTTTATCTGTAAAAATTGAAAATCACTAATTGTCCTTTTTGCCGAGTATGTAGAACTTTAAACTCTAGGAAGTTGTTGAGTACACTTCCTCGATGATAGCAGGTGAATACATATTTAAATTTATCACTTACTGCATGCCGGAGGCCCCAATGTAGTTTTTCCATTAAATGAACCATTAAAAACTGAAAATTACTGCTTCTACCGTTTCCTATGTAGGTAAAAGTATAAAGCCTTCTGTAGTTGTTTAGTAACAGCCCGCGATGGTAAAAAGGAAAATAATTATATACATTTTTAAACTTTCCGCTCATGGGCGGCCGGGGGCACGAAACCTTTTGTTTTCTCTCCTAAAATGTATTATATAGAACTAAATCAACACTAATTCTCCAATTGCTGTCTTGAAGCCAAACACAGTTCTCGGAGATTTCATTCACACCCAGATATGTTTCTAATGTAATACATTCTATATCATTGTTGCTCTAGGACTTAAATAGGATGCGTTTATGGCATTTTTTCATAGGTTTAAAAAATACCTGACCTTAAAAGGACAATGACTGCAACAATCATAAGCATAAAAAAGTAATATAATTCGCGCTAATTGTGTATTAGTTTAGATCTACATACAGTTTGAAAAAAAAACCCACAGAAAATACGTGTTTGTTGTTTATCCTTGAGAGCTGAACGTATTGGGTAAAGAACTGCATGTTGTTTGAAAGTGGGTCTTAACCAAAAGAATTAAGAAGTGCTGACGTCAAGCTAGGAAATGAGATGAGATCAGCGTTTATGTTGTTTTTTTCTGTTGTTTGTATTTAAATCTGTGTTTGAGTGTTTATTGTAGGTGTGAGGAGGTGTTTGCGTGTATGTGTGTAGGTGTGTGTTTGTATGTTGTGTATTTGTGTGAGAATGCATTCCATTGTGATTATGTTTACTTTTTTCAACAACAAGGATCTCCATTATTTTGCTTCCATTTCATGTCATATGCTTTAAGCCATTCATCTTCTAAATGCACGGTTTGATATGTGTAAACGAAAGTCATGATGCTTGAAATTGTGTTATCTTTCTTTTATTGTGGTAGCCCTAAAATTATATGGTGCGTTTTCTGTTCCGATTCTATGTTCTACGTTCGAATTCCAGGTTTTAAGAATCATAATCACTAACAAAATTGTATGTTCTGCTCTACGTCTGTCTACAATCGTGTTTACCTATAAAAAAACAAAAAAAAAACCAGAAACATCAACATTCTTTTAGTACCAGAAATATTAGAATGTGAAATTTCGGGTGATTCAAAGATGACAAGCAGCGGTTAGAACGCTTAGTATTTCGACAATTAGACTTTCCACATTGACTTTCTTATTGAACTTTCTTGAAGCGTCAAATAAGAATTCCTCTGAAAATAGAGTGTTAACAAAAATTAGTCCAATATAAAAAAATAAATATTTTCAAAGCCAGACTCAAAAGTTAACGGTCGCACACTTGGGCCACACACAGAGAGCGCGTCATCTCATCTACCAGGAAGTGTAGCCTCCAGGCCTCGCTACCATCAACAATTTATCTGCAATTAGCTCATTCGACGTGTCTCTTTTTTGTTTGCTGTTTATACCTGTTACATGAAGCATCGCTTAGATACAAACAATATATCTTATTATTAGTTGAACAATACCTGCGTCCTAAATCTAAGTAAATGAACTTGTAAATGTTTTAAAGACTTTCTTTGTGATGACACTCAGCCTTTGTTTATCTAAACTGAAACGTGATGTTTACATTAGTGACAATTTGATCAGTTGAATTTCAGGCCAAGACAAAGCCTTTGTATGCCAAACCTCTTTTCAATTCTGTCAACATTGTTTGATTCAGTACCACGAGTTTCGGGTTTGTATGTGTGTTTAAATAATAATTATATGTTCCTTTCAATTATGTGCCACATTTTAATTAAAATAAAATTTAAAAAATTTCAAAAATCATATTTTAAAACATGGATCCACTCAAACATAATATTTATCTTTAACATATTTATGTCTGTACAGAAAAATAATATTACATTGTTTACAATATACTTCTCTTCTAAATCCAATTATTCAAATCTCAAATTTTCTGTTAGTTACCCTTTACAAGTTTTGTTATTGATGAAGTTAATTTCTTTAAAATTATTATTAAAAATTATTTTCTTAACTTCTAAGTTTTTCTATGATAGTCATTTTTTAAACTTTATATTGAATATGTACATTTTCCTTAGTTTTACGCTATGAAACTTGTCCGTGCTAGTAAATGGATCCACATCGTGTAATATACAATATTCCTTTTTTAAATAAAAAAGGATGGGTTTTTGTTTTAATTTTATAAGGTTGCTAACTAATTTTGACAATATGCTTCCTTATGTGGTGTAAGCCATTTTTTTCAACAGCTATTAAACCGCTCCACGTTCTTAAGTGGCACGGCTTGGCTCTGATGACCTGCTACCCCACGAGACACTCGTATTCGTGTCTAGAAATTCCTGAAACAAAACAAAATTATGGAAACAAACTTCATATCATTAGAGTTTATCATTTCAAAGAACCAAGTGGTTACATTTAGAAATGTTCCGTTTCTTTTCTAGACAAATCTTTAGCTTTATTGATGTATTCAATTTAAACACAGAAGTAGTGTAAAATATCTTTTGTGAATTTGAAATATTATAAAATTTTCCGTGGTGATTTGGTCTCGATCAAACCCGAAAACCTTACTCAAGTTAGAGTGAACCCGTCCCCCCCCTTTCAATCGGATTTGATTTTAAAATACATACTCCGGGGGGGGGGGGATATTTTACTCGAGATGAAATTCACCCCACCATGTAAAATGTTGTCTCGTCCTTTTCCGAAGAAATCGCCCTTCTACGATTACTCTTTCAATACAAAACAAAATATTCAGTAAAAACAGAAGAATTGTAATAATCATACATGTTTACTTTAATAATCTTTATGGTAGAGTCGTAACTAAAGATGTGTGAGAAGGGTGGGGACTACACCGCTAGACACTATATCAGGGGCAACACAAATGTTTTAAAGACCTGAATATTTAATTGATTTTGCTTTAAATTCTAGCAATTGTTCACCCCAAAAATTCAATTGCAACATTGATATTGTGTTCCTCGTCACTAGTGTACAAAGACAATTGTTTGTTGTATGAGTACAGGTGTTTTTTTTTTAATTTAAAAACAACAAAAAATTACAGGAGAAGGCATGATTTGTTGATTCTATTTAAAGCTCCAGTAAAGCCCCACAATCTTTATGTACTGAGCAGAAATACGCAACGAGGGCTGCGAATTGGGGAGAGTGAGGTTGCTATACCACGAATTGAACGAATCGGGTGAATCTAACCCTAGCTATGCCGCTGATTTTTTCAACGTGGGATATGATTTTATATGTGAAAGTTTTGGCTTATGTTGTGTGTTCTGAGACGGCTACACTAAAATTAATCCCAGTTGAAAGCTCTATCTACCGATACTATTTTTATATTTCAAAAGCAAACTTAAACATTTTATAATTTTACAAACGTAGACTACTTGGACTTTTTACATTTTCAGCTGCAAATGTTAAAGACAGTAATAATTATTTTTAAAAAATATTGTACGCACACATAGAAATCGCAAATTTTGTTTATTCCTTTACCACAGGCGCTACTCACAAACGTTAATAATGAATTACATGTTTCAAGACACGATTGTCACGTTCTCTTGTTAATGGAGTATTTTTGATTTTCAGTTTTCTGTTTTTTTAATAACTCTGGGGCAAATATACATACCTAAAAATGTGTCTCTTGGGGCATTCAACCCCTTTGACCTCAACTTGTTTCGCTCCGGACTAAGCTTATAATTGTTTAATTTCCTGTTATCATACACATCTAAATGGAGCAGAAATTTAAAATAATATTCAGAGTTTTTATCGTTAAATAAACACTTTTATTACATTTTCATATAATTAACGGGAGGTTTTATTTTAACACCGGAAGATTCATTTTAAACCGAATTCTCCGAGGGGGGGGGGAGACTTTGTTTTACAAAATAACTCTGCAGGAGACTTTATTATGGGGAGTAATTGATTTCGTTACACCGGGACTTAGAATTTCAAATTGGAACATGTCACAATTGCACACATATGATTATGAAATGTACGTGCATCCGCGATTTTTAATTTCCCAAATTTCAAGTTGTGTTGATAACAATATCAAACATTACCTAATTGAAAACTTTTAGATAAAACATTATTTTATGACTTTAAATTCTTTTTGTTAAAGTTGTCTTTTAAATTATACATATGTATTTATACACATTTTTAATCATTTCTAATTTTAAACGAATATTCATTGAATCACATAGACTAACATTTTGAACTTTATATTTAGGCTTAGCTAACGAAAGTACATTTTCACTTAGTGCCTTCTATGGAAAGGCCACTTCAAACCAGGGTAACAACCTAGAGGAAAAGGATAAAGTTCTATAGAATTGCAATTGTACCATCTGTTACGCATTTGGTTTTATTTTGTTTTTCATTTTAACTTTACATTTCGTCCGGTTGAATTCTTGTAACTTCCCATTTTTCAGTCCACTAAAAATTGTATCAAACTAAGTTAGTATCTATTTTGACAACAGATCTTAACAGAAAGAAAAACTATTTATTATTAGACTGCAATTTTTATTATTAATGGCGTTTTAAAAAAAATTTATGTGATCCATTTTTGTAATTGAATTATTTACATTTTCAAGTTTATCAATGTGCTCGAATTTTGTTTCTATTATTCTAATGTATATCATTGAATAATTTTTTAAAATTTGAAATGCAATTTAAAATGATCATTTAGAGTAAAAAGATTTTTGCAATGTCATATCCTGTCATAAAGTCGGAACAATTTCATAACGTTTTTTTAACAAAATTTGAACAATCAGATTTGTAAATTACAAAGTAAAAGGCATTTATAAAAGAGAAAAAAAATAACTTTCAAAACTAGGAAAGAGTAGCATTCAAAACTGAGCAATTTTTGTTTCTTAATCAGCTTCGACTTCACGGTGTTAGAGAGCAGCCAACTGACCACTCGATAATGACAGAGCCATTGTACAAGAAGTTTCTACCGTGGTGCATAGGATCCTATGCGAGCATGTTCGATTTCTTAAATGGTCTGTTTGAAATGTATAGAGAAAAAGTCTGACTTATGATTTGAGCCAAAACAACATCCATAAAGTAAAGAAGGTAATTGCTTGGTTCATGATTTTATTTCACGGTAAATAATCTTTTAACACCAAAAAACACAACACATGCATGTGTGCTTTTTGTTTATTTAAAAATGTATATTTCATGGTATCAGGATTTATGTTATCTTCTCTAACGCACATTCTTTTCTTTGTACCGATAAGTCATTGAATTGTTTTTAAAAATAAGGATGTTTATATTTATATAAATTAACTAATTGTTTACTAAAAAGAATTTAAACCAATATTAACATACCAATACACACACTTATACAAACCAAACAATGAATGGAAGGCCGTGAAAGCATTCAATAATTAATTTTGTTGGTAATAATACATTTTTAAAAAAAAGATAAATCAAGACTTTAAAAACTATTTTCAAACTGTATTACATAATTTTTCATGCAACTAAATTTTTCAAGTAGAATAAATATACGGTGTATTCAACGAATTACAATTCGGTCAGAAGTCGCTCAAATATTTTGGAGTTTAGATGGAGGTTGAGACGTCGATTCATAAAGGTAATTAAGACAAGGGAGGTAAAAGAAAAAATAATAATTCTTGCTTGTGGAAAATGTGACCATGCGCATAAAGAGGTAGAAAAAACTAGTATGTGATGTAACGCACTTGTCTATTAAACACCTTCCTTTCATTCAGTAGATTATGGCGTCCTAAGCTTATCCATGGTTTATTTCCTATCTTGCATTTTTATTAGAGTTTTAAGTGTATTGGCGTTGATTTTCTTGGTTTGACCGGAAAGCACATTCCAAAACCGAATTCCTACAATTTGTAAGTGTTTGTTCTTGAAGGCGGAATGAGAAAAATTATTTCAATCCCAATGTCTATCTATGGTTAGTATTAGATTATCTTTGTGTTGTATTTCAAATATTAAAATTTATTACAGTCCTTAAGTATTACTACTAATTTACTCTTTGTAATTCTGTCCTCTAGGTTTACTTATATGACTCATGGTGTTACTCTTGTCTCACGATTCTGGTGGAGTTTTACTGTATTGTAGGTCAGTAGCATATTTACGGTAATAAAATGATCCTTCAAACCTCTTGGTAAAGTTTTCTGGTTAGTTGGCTCAGAACATATTTACGGTAATAAAATGATCTTTCACACCTCTTGGTAAATTGTATTTAAGTGTCTGGTCACACGAATTTGATTTCTCTCTGATATCACCTACGATATGCGTATTTGCACGCAGTCAGTCATCGCTAAGACAGTGCTAAAAGATACTAAGGCCTTGAGCCTAATGATATGTGTATTTGCACGCAGTCAGTCATCGCTAAGACAGTGCTAAAAGATACTAAGGCCTTGAGCCTAATGATATGCGTATTTGAACGCAGTCAGTCATCGCTAAGACAGTGCTAAAAGATACTAAGGCCTTGAGCCTAATCAAAGCACTATTGGCTAATCCAGCAGGAGCATTCAAGTACTATAATTTTAATAAGAATATACTGTCAATGTTGCTTTGAGGTCGTCGCAGTTTGAGGACATCCTCGAGAGTTCGTTAATAAAGACAAATTGAAAATTTAATTTGTATTATTATTATTTAAGACACATCTCTAGTTTGAGAACCTTCTGCAGCTGTGAACGAAATTTTCTGGCAGCCAGAAAGAAAATAAAGAAATTCAGGACGTGTGAAGTGTCGAGGATAAAATAATTAATTATGTTCAAAATATTCAACATGGACTCATTTTGAGAACGAGTCTTTAGGAATAATATGAAGAAAATACTAGGAGGGAGGTGAAGAATGATAAAGAGAACTCCTGTGAGAACAACAAAAGCATTCATTGTTTTCTCCCTTCGCTCGTGTCTTGTAATCTTAAAATCCTTCTTGAACGTTCCGTTTGTTTTTTGAATCCCAGCTCCTGATTCTCTAAACATGTTTCGACGTTTTCTCTGACTGGCGTAAAGCGTTGTGACGGTTCCGAAAGTGAACACAGTGATGAACGCCAGAGGCAATATGACGTAAACCATAGTTTCTATCTGAAAGAGCATCTCGCTCGATATGATTTTTGGCATGCATTGATATCCCGTGTCATCAACACCGTAGAACAATGCGATGGAAGTCAATACGAGCAAAGCGATGACCACCGATAGCATCGCCGCCGACGCAACACATCGACGCTTAGTGGCCAGATTCGCTTTCATGAACGGGAAGCGGATTGCGATGAAGCGCTCCAGGCAGATGAGCACGAGCGTCCAGTTGGCGACGGTGGCAAAGGTCACGGTAAGTGTGGTGACCAGATAGCAGCCGACTTGACCGAAGTAGCCATGCTGGTTGATAAGCCTGTTGAGGGCGAGCTTCGAGATCAGGGCGCCGATGTCGCACGAGGCCAGGAACGCGACAAGAATGGTAGACGTACTGATGGACTCCATGGTCAGGATTGTCACAATGGTCAGAGTGTTCCCGGGCAGCCCTACAGCAAACAGAACCATCATGTAGTAGTTGTCCATGGTCATTCCAATATATGTCAAGTAGTCGTAGTGGTAGTCAAGGTTGTCTTCTCTGTAAGGAAGATATTGAAATACTCAACGAAAAGTGTCAGAACTTAAATATTTTTTTAAATTTGCCTAGTTAAGTTAATTTCATCTATAAACAATATCCCATTTAGATCATGGATTAATATAAGCCTTCTTAAAGGGATTCATTTTACAAAATTTACCTTTTGATGATGATAGCCTCTAATGTGTTTTATTTGTTTTAGCTTTCTACAGTGGATAGAAGGCTAAAATTCTGAGTAGATAGAAGGCTAAAATTCTGAGTAGATAGAAGGCTGACATCAGTGGCTAAGCGAAGGGGGGCAAATGCCCCGGGCGGCATTTGGCTAGGGGCGGAAAATACTTGTCCTTAAATTAGTTTATATCAAGGAAAATTTTACAAGGAATTTGATATTTTTATCGCAGTAAAAGTAAATACAAACATTAAATTACTTTTTTAAAAAAAATTATCCTAAATTATTGGAACGTTTTTTCTGTGAAAACTTTAAACTTCTTATATGCTATAAATTTTTCTGATACAAAAATGTTACTGTACTGACAAAAACAGAGGCTTAAGAAGTATGACAACTCGACACTGATGTTGTGGGTAACAGTTGATTCTTCAAACTTGACCGCCTCTACTGCTGTATAAATAGTAGTACATTGTTTGGTGGAGGAGCGGCAAAAACCTTAACAATTAGTTTCAAACATTAAAAAACGTTTACATCAAGTTTAATTGAAAGAAAAGAAATGCCAAGATTTAAAAAAATGGAAATGAAGAAACTAAATTAAAACTCGTGAATGTTTCTAATGCCAAATCTCCAAACTCCATAATAAGTCTATTCTGCTCATACAATTACTACACAGCTGAAAAACACACGTGCTAAATTAGTGTTCGAACATGAATCTAATGTGATGGTACTAGCAGGGGAAAACTTTTGGAGTGCTTAAATGAGTTATTCTTCCGATTGCAAAGCATCATAATCTGAATTTGCAAGTCTTTTGTTTTGTATCATATACAAAAATGAACAAAATTGCTTATCTAATGGAATTTAAACTTGTCAAACATAAAAGTAGAGGCTCACGAATAAGTGCTCAACATACCAAAGTTATTTGCTATCGAAAAGAATCAGAAATCGGATCTAAAAAAATAGACTTTTAATAAAATAATGACAGTTGGTTATTGTGGAAGAAAAGAAAACAAAATGGCAAGATATTCTCGTTAGAATGTTTGACTTTTTTCATTCTAGACAAAATTATGGCTTTTTTAGGTCACAGAGAGGAAAATACTGTTGCAAATAAATGCAATATTCTGGAACCAATGAATTTGCTTGAAAATTACGATCGAGCACTACCGAGCACACCATCTCAATAGGGCAAAAACAAGTCATCTCAAATTCAAACTGAGTTCATAGAAATTTTAGGAGACTTCGTGAAAAATCCTATTTTAGGAACAATATACCAAATATCGTTCAAGGTATGTCATATTTTTCACATAAGGATCAAACAAGTCTAGTTGTGTGATATAATGAAGATTGAAAAAAAAAATTAATATAAAGGACTGCAGAGATCCAATGTGTGTTAATACTTCGTCGTGACTGGAAAGTATAGATCTACATGAATTAAATAAAGACAAAAAACAACAAAATCTCAAAATCATGTATCGCTCAAAGAGTTCATAAACCCTAGGAATATGTAACTGCTTCTACAAGCGAGGGATTAAAGAGACTTCAGGATACAAAATAGTGTTTATAGCATGGAGCCATTTTAGGTTATTATGAAATCTATAGAAAAACTGATAGAAGCAGACGAAAAGCTCAACACATGAAGAGATGCAAGGATTTGTTAGTAACAATAAAATCTATTTATTTTTGAGATTTGGAAACATTTATTTTATGAAGTCAATGATTCCCGAAATTATTTACAAATGCATAGTACTAAAATGCTTTGTAGAGACCTCTCTCAGAAAAACTAATTTACTACATTAAGGATGCTTTGACATTTGCTAAAATTAATGGGGAGACTTCATCCTTTTTATTGAACATTGCAATCCAAAAACAATAGAAGAACTATTTGGTGATCGAAGCAAATATGTATCTTTGTTATATACAAAAACAG
Source organism: Radix auricularia (assembly GCA_002072015.1). Lineage (NCBI taxonomy): Eukaryota > Metazoa > Mollusca > Gastropoda > Lymnaeidae > Radix > Radix auricularia. Next base: position 344,130 of record MUZC01004604.1, on the reverse strand, counting down.
TTGAGAAGGAAGTTGTATTCTTCATAAGATGAGATTACTGTAGAAGTTAATGTGAGAATTCGGCAGTTTTATAGAATTCGGAAAACATATGATTTTCGTACATTATCCAAATTTACTGGTTTAAAATAAAAGATATAATTAATTCAAGACCAGTCAATGTATTCAAGTGTATTATAGTGTAGCATCGAGGCAGTGGCGTAGCTAGGGGGGGGGGCGGTGGGGGCGGTCCGCCCCGGGCGGCACTCATTCAAAGGGCGGCGTTTGTGGGCATTTAAAAATTAGACCCATTTCCGAAAACTGCCCCTTTTCTTTTAAAGGGGAAAACCATCGTGAATCAAAAAGAATCTTAATTTTGAGTTTTAATTAACGGATTCGTGCAACATTTGTTTCATTACATAGTGGTTGTTATAACTAACGCAAAACCCTTTAAAAATTTTAAATTGCTCAAAAAAAAGGTAACGATTTGTTTGGAAAATTAAGCGGTCTACGACACAGCTTGCTCTTTTATAAGAAAACTGCATAAAAAACAACACATCACCGCTGGTACTATTAATATCGCCACGACAGTTTTAGTGTGGAATTTCGACATTCGCAGAATGATGCGCTAACAAGTACCTACATAACATGGTGGTTCAAATATTGTGTTTAACTTGCAAGCAGTAAATTATATTAATATTAATATGAATGTTTCAGGTTTCAAAAAATTTTGTAAGGTAAATTATTAAAAATTAAATTTACTTCGTTTTTATTGCATTAAAGTAGTACATAGAGCTTGTGTTTTTCGTTAAAAAAAGGTATTCATTAAAAATGAACGGTTATTCATTTCTCCGTCAATAAACTTTAATAATTCCATAAAAGACATAGATCTACTTTAAAATTTCAGGCGTCTTTAAAAATTGACATCTGAATTGATTAGTAAAACGAGATCAGATGCTGGAATTTTACTCAATTCAATGCAATCTTTTTAAACCCTTTATATTAACTTGTGGTGTCTGAACCGTGCGACCGACCGACCGACCGTACGACCGACCATACGACCTTGCCGAAAAAACTTTCGATTGATTTTTAAGCCACTTTCTCGTAAGCTAGTGAGCTGAAATTTTGCAGGCAGACTCATGCCAATGGTCAAAATGAAGCATCAAAATTTCAAATCAATCGAATGGACAGTAATTGAATTATTGAATTTTTAAATTATTTTATTTATCTCTTTATATCATGTTAATTTTTTGAGATAGCGTGTTGTGGTGCGTAATATGTTCAACAACTTTTCATGTCGAGCAATAAGGTGCGCATTACATTGACATTACTTTTTTAAATATATTCATTATATTAAACACGTTTTACGAGACATA
>MUZC01004604.1:244005-322421 GCA_002072015.1 Radix auricularia | reverse complement strand
GGCACGCAGAGCCTCATCAGCCGGCACGCAGAGTCTCATCAGCCGGCACGCAGAGCCTCATCAGACGGCACGCAGAGCCTCATCAGCCGGCACGCAGAGCCTCATCAGCCGGCAGGCACCTAAAATAATATTTCCTTGATCAAACCACTTTGCTAGAACTTCGTGTTGGTACTATGCTATATGTAGGTAGGTTTTGATTAAATTTTGGGCACGTGGACCCATCACTGCACTAAGGGATCGAAGAATAAAGTTAGTACTATGAGAATGCTAAAAAAATAATTAATAAATAAATATTCATTAAATGCTAAGACTTGTGGCGAGTGTTTGTCTTTACAGTGCTCTCTACCCCACAAAGTAACAATATTAAAATGTGGCTCCCACCGTCAAAAACATCTTTGATATATTTTATAAGAGATCCGACATTCAATACATGAATTCCCAATTTTTATAAACAAAAATACACCATTAAATAAAATTATTAAAAATGTAAAAAAAAAAAATTATAAATTATTAAATCCTAAAAGATGTCGGCCATCAAACAAAAATACCCAACGTATTACCCCACTGATTTCTTTTGCATAACCTTTGTAATTTGAATCCCTAGAAAATCCTTGTATTGAGTGCGTTATTCTGTTTAAAGATATCTCCCATATCGTCTTATTCATTAAATTCACACCAGGAAGTGACTCACATCTCAGCATTGAGAAGACTTCAGCATAAATCTGCCTCGCAGAAATTAAGTTTGGAATTATTTTAAATTCATTTTTCATTTTTGAAAGATACAAGAAAATATTTCAAACCAAGTTAATTTTGTGTTGTTGTTTTTTAAAAAATTGTTTTACAGTACAAACAGATTAACTGCATGATTGACTAGTCGGTACAATAGAAAAACAATGGAAAATACGACGCCACAATAAAAACTATATCTGCGGTGTTATTGGAGTAACGACATCATACAAATAGGAGGCAGAACTGGCAATAGCACTCACTGTAGTTTTATTATTTTTTAAAAATTACATTTCTTGCAGATTTTCTGTTAGCTTTAATTATTTTAAGGGTTAAAACCTTGACCCATGATTTAAAAGTATTCGTGACGTCATGCCACTCTTGAGCAGAATTATTACTTTTTTTTTTAAAAAAATGGGTGCGTTATGTTTTACCTAATTTTTTAACGAAATCCTAACCTGCCAACAGTCCTTGAAAGAAATCGTATTCATTGTGAAATGTCATTGACATTTTTTTAAAAGTATAATCTTATATGGCGTTCCTGGGTTTGTGGGGAAAGGGTTTAAGGTATAGTTTCTTTGAAGTTGATTGATTTCAATGATAAAGTACATCTTTTGAATGGTAATCATTTTAATAAACTACGGCGACTTTTAAGTTCGTGATTTGTCAACGTCATTATTTGATGAGTTATTTATTACATTTGTATAAACATTTTTTTTTGTCGTGACAAATGTATCTCTAAAATGCTAATTCGTGTTCATTAAAGTCTTTCTCAAGATACGTTAGAAAAGCGTTAAAAAAAGGTTTCATATCAATAACGTGTTTCACCTTAAGCCGAGGTACTTTAAGAAAATGATTTTACTGAGTCTTGTAACATACGTGTCCACAACTCCCTGGTTGAGGACGTGATGATTCATCATAAGCACTGATGTGTCAGAACATTCCTGGTACTGGTAGCTTTATTAAACCGGTTGGTCTGATGTGGCAGAACATTCCTGGTTACTGGTAGCTTTATTAAACCGGTTGGTCTGATGTGGCAGAACATTCCTGGTACTGGTAGCTTTATTAAACCGGTTGGTCTGATGTGACGGAACATGTCTGGAACTGGTAGCTTTATTACACCGGATAACCATTTTAGAGCCGAGAGTTTTCTGTCTTCTTTCAGGACAAGTATGTGTGCTTGAGTTCATATGTGTGTGGGGGTCCAGATGTGCGGGTGTGTGTGTGTGTGTGTGTGTGGAAATTTGGGTCGGAAGGAAGCACCAATTTAAAAAATGTATTTTAAAAATAATTTTTTCGGTCATTCATCTTTATCCGTGAGGAAAAATAAAAACCGATGAATCTGATACAAAGGACTGTGTCTAATGTCGTTAAAATAATTGTATACTTCCTTGTCCGGATCTCAAGATTGCCAACGAGTTGAACTTAAATTAAACTTAAACATTTTTACAATATTTCACAAGAAAAAATTGTGCATTATCTTGTACATGTATTAATATCTACGATTGATAAATTTTATAACAACTACACTGTTGAGCAACTGGACAGGGTCTTTATTGATGTTGCAAAAAAGAAAATCTTTTTTTTTTAAAAATCATATTTAAAATACAATTTCATTATTAGTTAATAAACATTTAAAATGATACGAACTTATATTATTTAATTTATTTCTAGCTCACAAAGTATATATTTTAAAATTTACATTAAATCTCAGTTTTTTTTTTAAAAATAAAAATATATAAATACCAGGTCACGGCTTCTTTTAACAAGCGGGAAATCATTCCTTTGAATACTTAATGAGATGCTGGAGTTTTAAATTGCAGATGGCTACAGCGACGCTTGGCTTTAGATTAGTTTTAATAATTTAGTCCCAGAGCCCCCGGATGTCTTACACATTTCCTTCCCTGATGATGAAACGACAAATTAAGACAGACAATCCTTAAACCTCGCAACCAGGAGAGCCAGTTTGCAGACGATTGACTTTGCCGGTTTGGACAGCTGTAGCCATAATTTATTTGCGCAAAATGAGTTTCTACTGTAATTAAAAAACAAAATCCCATTTAATGTTTTTTTAAAATTAGTAAAATTTTTTTTCATAGACAGTTTTATTGATTTAGTGTATGAGGTCAAAAACATAAGCTGCATGACCGAGGTAATGGGTTTGTTAAGGCGCACTTTTTCTGAGAAAAGTTCATGACATAGGGACGTAGTGAGAGAATAAGTGGCGAAAATTCACTTGGGAGCTGACAAACCTCCGAGAACAGCAGTAATGATAGATGAAAATTATAAGACAAAGGAAACCTGAAAATATCGCTGTCTGTGACATGAAAGTTAACTCATTATGTAATGTTACCATTTTCAAACTCAGACTGTACCTCCAAATAGCTCAATGTTGCTATTGGTCCCAAACAGACGTTACCAAATCGGAATGCAAATGGAGAAGTAACGGGACGCAATAATACCCAGAGTCGTGTTTGGAGGATGGTGCTTTGGGGGGGGGGGACACTCAAAGGTGCTGAACCAAATCAATGAAGTGCTTTCAGGGGCGTAAATGGGGGGGGGGGTTGCCTAGCGTGGTGAAGGGTGGACTCAGTGATTTTTTCCCTTTAATTTGTATCAAAATACTACCTATATGGCATATCGTCACGTCATAAGCCTTATCTAGCTCACGACCAGAATAGTTTCTGTACTTTACGTACTCACTAAATAATGTCACGTGTTCTCTAACTCGTTTATTTTCGTATCTCCCTGGGGCCAAAGAAGCCTCTAACCCCCAGTAAACCTTGTTCACAGCGCCCTTCCCTAAACGTAATACTCTCATCTTTTGTCTCACAATCCCCTGGGTCTAAAGGAGGGGTGTCTGTATTCTCAATCCGCCTCCTTTGACCTCAGACAGAAGCTGGTATTTGGTTTATTAGTGGCGGCTGCCCTACTAACCTTTTTCCCTTCCCATAACGAAATTAGAGTCATCATTGAGATACTTTTGAATGGCATTAGGGAACGAACCATACTACGGGACACAAGCCGATGTTACGCACAGAAGTAGTCTCCCTCATACAAAATCTTTGTCGTCATGTTTGGAATATGTAATGAACAACCAATATGCTTGTCTTTGGTGCTGTCAAATCATTGTTTCGAAAAGGATTCTTAAAGTTAAACGAATATAATGTTTACTTTGTTGAATAAATGTTTTTTAAAAATTGTATCCCTCAATGCTGACTCATGTATCCCTCAATGCTGACTCATGTATCCCTCAATGATGACTCATGTATCCCTCAATGCTGACTCATGTATCCCTCAATTCTGACTCATGTATCCCTCAATGCTGACTCATGTATCCCTCAATGCTGACTCATGTATCCCTCAATGCTGACTCATGTATCCCTCAATGCTGACTCGTGTATCCCTCAATGCTGACTCATGTATCCCTCAATGCTGACTCATTTCTAAATGTGACAACGGGAGGGGGTCGGGGGTTCATTCAAAATACGGAAGTCTTCGATATTTTCTTTCTGAATCTAAATCCCAAAAAAACTCTCTGGGCTAAGCCAAGTCTCGCCAACATTATTCTACCAGTGATGAGATTCGCTTTTATTGAGAAGTTATTATTGATTTTTTTTTATTTTATTGTAAACATTTATTCATAAAATCTTCTCATCTAATATTAACATTTTTTTTCTAATTCTCTCTGAAAACAAACAAAAAAAACAAAAACAGACAATGGGAACTTCGAAATCAGATTAAAAGTGCAACAACAAAGATAGTCTCAAGCTTAAATTACTGTATATAGTCTACTCGTACTAAATCCGACTTTTTTGTGGTCAAAATCGAGGGGAAAATGGTTAGAGGGGCGAGGTCGGCTTAAGAGCGGGTAATAGGTGATTTATGCGTGTATATTGAATATCGGATGATGTTATTGTAGATCATGAAGTTCCCGTAATCCTATCAAGCTGAATTTTATCACTTGTGTCAACTAAAAATGCATTGTATCAAAATTTCATATCGATCTAAAGTTCCGTAATTAAATTAAATAATTTTTTTAAAAATTATCTCTACGAAGCCGTCTGCTGAAGTTGACCTCAATGGTTCACTGCATTTCACTCCAGCCATCGATGACCACATCCCCGTGTTTGACAGCAAGGGGAGTTCATTCAGTTTCAGTCTGTAAATGTTTGTCACGCGGTGTGTATGATTTTGAACATAAAATCTCCCTCTTTTCCGCTATCAGTAGGTGCATGCAGTGGTGGCATATGGAAATTAACAACGAGAAGACGGTCTATTCGCTCTTCACGAATGGCCGAACCGTTCTTAAACAGGAGATTGTGCTGAGAATGAACGATGTAGCGCTCAAATGGGACAAACAACCGGTTTACCTGGGAGTCAAACTGGATCAAAAGGTACAAATGCATAATTTCGTACAAGACCTGTACTCCCAGGCAACCGCCAAGCTCAACCTGGTGAAAACATTAGCTTGCATTAACTGGGGCGCTGGAGCAAGCACTCTCAGAGCTCTATATCTGGGAAGTGTGAGGTCGGTGATGGACTATATAGTATGCCGATCCAAGCCTTTGCCAGCAAAACGACATTGGAAAAATTGGGCTGAATCCAGAACCAGGCATTGAGGTTCATCTGTGGTGCATACAGAACTACACCCACAGCTGCCGTGGAAGTCATTGCAAATATAGAATCACTTGAGATACGTCGGGACAAGGCGATCATTTCTACTGCAGAAAGGTACCGCAGGCTGGACACGAGGGACCCCTGCTACCAAATGCAGCATAATTGGGATGGACGTGGGAAGTTGAAACGGTCCTCGTTCATGCATCAAGTACTCGAGCTTGATAGGACTGTCCAACCCCCACGAAATAGACATAGAACCATTAGCGTCCCAATAAAACCACCCTATGCGGAAATGACACTTCCCACAGTACATTTGTCTTTGGCTGACACGACAGTGACGAAGCGCAGCCCTGAACATGTACAGAAAGTGGCTGCCCTTGAGACAATACGAGGGTTCGCGGGAACCCCTGTGAAAGTGTTCACGGATGGGTCTGCCAGCCGGAGAGAAAGAACTGCAGGATATGGTGCGCTCAGGCTCATCCTATACCCATTAGGAGGGCCACCAAAAGAGGAACTTTCAGGACCCTGTGGGACTACAGCATCGAACTACGATGCGGAGCTTGAAGCTATTCACAGGGCCCTCGAGAGTGTGCACCTAACACTGCAAGGGTCAGAACTAGTAGGTTTTGACACGGTCTTGTTTTGTGACTCGAGATCGGCGCTCGAAGTCCTGCTGTCTGAGAAACATAGGACCCACCTAGTCGGTGCCATCTTGAAGGATATGGGCAGGCTCGAAAGACTTGGTGGTAGGGTCACAGTGCAGTGGATCCCTAGCTACGTGAATGTAGAGGGCAATTAAATAGCAGACTCGCTGGCAAAAGCTGGAGCAGCCCAACCCCAACCAGATGTCCCAGTCACATATCTTGGGGCAAAGACGTGGCTAATGGACCGCTTCAGGGAGAAGTGGTACCGGGAGTGGTAAGATGGAGCGACAGCCAGAGGGGTATTCGCTAACATGCCCAGGCCGAGCAGATCAGACCAGTGGTGGGGTCTAAAACGTAGGGAACAAAGTTTGGTGACCCAAAAGCACACCGAGCATTGCCCAACCAAATCTTACTTTAACAGGCTACATCACAACAGGGACCCCAACTGCCGCCATTGCAGCCAAGCCTCTGAGACGATCACACACTTGTTAACGTCATGTCCCGCGCTCGACATAGCCGGGGAGGTTAGGGGGGCAGGGGAGTCCTACGTTCAGACAATGTTGTATGGCACTGCCCAACAGATGGAGCAGATTGCCCAAGTAATAGCCAAGGCCTTAAGAGATTAGATCTCTGGTCCAAAGAATATGTGTTTAGTTTAGTGGGGTTTACACCGTAGGTCGGTCATTGATGACTCTCCGCACTGCGGCGGTCCTAACCATTGAGACCATTGAGAGTCCTAAGCTTTGCCGAGATGGCGATGAAGTGATAGCGAGTCGAAGTTGGAGGAAATTCCACCCCTCCCTTGGCAGGCATTTTCGACTTAGTGTTGAGGACGCCAGGTGCCACTACTAGAAGCGACCGCTGCGGGAGGCTTCTCAGCAAATACATTTTAAAAATATTTTTTTAAAAACCTATTGCCACTATTTATATTATTAGTTTAAACAGATAAGTACACCTTTTATCAATCTATATTTGTGGATTAGCCTTAAGTCATTTATCAACCATAAGTCATGTATCAACCTTAAGTCATGTATCAACCATAAGTCATGTATCAACCATAAGTCATGTATCAACCATAAGTCATGTATCAACCTTAAGTCATGTATCAACCATAAGTCATTTATTATCCTTAAGTCATGAATCAACCTTAAGTCCTTAATAAACCTCAAGCCATGCATAAACCTTAAGCCATGAATCAACACTAAGTCATGAAAAAAGCCATGCATAAACTTTAGATAGTGGAGAAAACTTAATTGATAAACCTAAGACAAAGATAAACCTTGAGTCCTGGCTTAAACCAATTTATCGCAACAACGTGCTCAACTTACAAAAAAAGCCTTTAATATTTTTTTTAAACACTATCGCCACGATCACTACCTGTTTTTAACTTTGTCCTTACTTAGTTCTATTATAATTTTTATTTTTAAAATAATCTAGCACTTAGCTGCCGCCTAAATAGCAATAAATAATTCAATGCGTGTTAGTCTCTATTGAGTAGAGGGAACACACTAGATAGAAAACTAGTAGATCAATTATTTTTTCATTTAAGTAACCAAAAGTTTCGCTCAGATTTTGACTTAAAATATATTATCTTGCCATTCTTATGAGCCCCCTGTCAGTTACAATTTCCGCGTCGGCTTCCTACAGACATAACACCAACAAGAGACTAATCTGTTTGAGGGCATTCACTTGGGCTTGAAACTTTCATTTGTTGCCAACATTTAAGACTTGCACCGGCTTACATTAAATAATTGATGGACGGGCCGCTTGCGAACATGTTATTCCAGGGTGACGCCCGACATTAGTACTGTCAATTATTTATGTCTTCGACTAACTCCGACGTCACGTGCACTTGCCGTTGTAGGACTCGGGGAATTGTGTCGAAGCTCGGTGTTATAGGGTTCACGGAAAGGGTTCGGCACTAAGTATTGTAGGGTTCAAAGGAAGGGTTCTGTACTAAGTATTGTTGGGTTATAGGTTCAATGGAAGGGTTCTGTACTAAGTATTGTTGGGTCATAGGTTCAATGGAAGGGTTCTGTACTAAGTATTGTTGGGTTATGGGTTCAATGGAAGGGTTCTGTACTAAGTATTGTTGGGTTCAATGGATGTGTTCTGTACTAACTATTGTAGGCTTCAATGGAAGACTTCGTACTGAGTAATGTATGGTTCAATGGAATGGGTCTGTACTAGGGATGTGACGAAGTTCGAATTCGAATCCAACGACATTCGAACTTCGACGTTTTTGGAGCAAATTCGAATCCGACGGATTTTTTTAATTTAATCCGTCGGATTCGAATTTGAAAAATTACCGTTTTCAGATGAAACACGGCCGTAGAAATCGTAACTAAAATTAAAAAACCTAGAGACTTTCGAAAACCCGAAATAAAGAAAACAGATAAAACTAGACTCCTAGACCCTTACTCAGCTGTCCATAGATTAGATGTCGTATTTAATCATGAACGTATTTTAGAAACACTCCTCTCACGAAATTGTTTTCATCCGAGTTTTCTAAACCTCGAAATAGATGACCGTCGCAGCAGACCACTGCCAGACAATGCAGAGAAACTGGTGTTCTTGAAGTTTAATCTGCCATTAATTAATTTCAAGTACTGAGGCTTCATGTGAATGTGACAATAAACAGTATTTTTAATTTTATTTAATGCTCTCATAACTCTCCAATTTTAATATCTTAGTTTTTAATTTTGCTAAATGTTGTTTGTCAAATTGTTTTAATATTTTTACTTGATTTCAAGCGTTTGTTTTAAATTTAGGTTCAAATTACTTTGGTGGAATTGAATTCATTCATTTTGTTTATCGTTTTAAACAGCAATATGCTTTGCTTTTGAATTACTTATTTTTGTGATTAAAAATCCTTCTTGTTGTGGGGGGCACGGGACTGAAACCTTGGTATACTCCCTTTTTTTAGCCAAGTGTTGACCAAATCCGCATCCGCATTCGAATACGGCGGATTTATATTAGCCAAATCCGAATCCGACGGATGCGGATTTGCCTCAGCTCCGTCACATCCCTAGTTTGTACTAAGTAATGTAGGGTTCAAAGGAAGGGTTCTGCACTAAGTATTGTACGGCAGGGGTGGGCAAAGTGCGGCCCGCGGGCCACATGCGGCCCGCAGCAGAGTTTTTTGTGGTCCGCCAACACATTCAGAAAACTCAGCCCTGAACTGAGATTTGCTTCATGTCCGAAACCAAAAGTTTGTCTCTTGTTTTTCCATTAGAGCGGCTACGTCAATGCGCGTGTAAATATGCACTCTTCCAATTGGTCAGTTTTCTTTCAATTTTGTCTTTGCAACAGTAAAATCTATAAATTTTCAAATTAAGTAGGACCATGAACCCTCCGAAAAAGCGTAAAAATGGTGATGAATCCCGTGTGTTTAATGAAGAATGGACACACAAATATTTCTTTGGTAATACAGGCAAGAAAGCAGTTTGTTTACTGTGTCATGAAACGATTGCCGTATTTAAGGAGTGCAATCTGAAACGACACCACGAAACAAAACATAACGATTTTGGCGGCAAACTTTCTGAGGATGAACGAAAGAAGAAAGCTGCAGATTGTGTTACAAAGTTGAAGCAGCAACAAACTTTATTTACAAAGCAAAACACTTCAGGTTAGTGCTACAGATGCCAGTTTTATGATAGCTTACAACCTCTCTAAATGCAATAAACCTTTTTCGGATGGCGAGTTGTTAAGCAGTGTATGGTAGACTAAGCTAGCGTATTATGTCCTAATGTGAGAAGCGAATTTCAAAACGTTTCAGTGTCAAGAAGGACAATAGTGCGACGCATTGGCTAAATCAGTGACGAACTAACAGAACGGCTGAAGACTACGAGCAAAGATTTTGTTTGGTTTTCATTGGCACTGGATGAAAGCAGAGATAATGAAGGCGCTGGGCAGTTACTCGTCTTTATCCGTGGAATTAATGAGCATTTTGTCATCATAGAAGAATTACTATGCCTGGAATCAATTTAAAGTACAACTACTTGTCAGGACTTGTTTGAGTGTGCTGTAAATTGTGTTGAGAAAAGTGGCTTTTCATGGAATAGTATGGCAAGCATAACAACACATGGGGGCCAAATCTTTTACTGGAAAAAATGTGGGTATGGTAAAGCTTTTTTTTAAAAAAAACCAAGTTACAATCACAAGACACCGACAATCATTTTAAACGTTGCGGCCCTCCACTAAAATATGCTACCACAACGTGTCCCCCGTACCAAATCAATTGACCACCCCTGTTGCAGGGTATTCTAAGTAGCTTGAAATTATATGCAGCAGAAAAGAAAGACAAATTAAACTTCCTAGATCAAAAAATGTACACATCTTTCAGACGCTTTACAGTAAAATTTGGTGTGTGAAGGAAGCCCGAGTAAATTTAGAATATTGCAACTTATGACCCTTGAGGGTCATGAGAATAAAGAATGAGGCTGTTCTTTAAATATTTTTGGGGTCACTTTTTATTTTTGGCGATTTAATCGTCAGTTAATGCATTTAATGACAGTTAAAATGTTTACGAATTTAATTGAATGCCAGAACCTTAGACAACGTGAATAATAAAACATTTGATTGAAATCGCTTCGTCATAAAATATCACAATATCCCCGTGTAGTCAGATTGCTGGTTTATACGGCGGCTATCACGAAGGCTTAAAACAGCTTTTCTTTTCAATCTCCTGCTTTATCCAGGTCTTCTTGGGCATTAATTTCACTGTCCAGGTCTGAAGTGATTGGTTTTTACACGCCAAGTTCGTTTACACGTTTATACGAAGTAATCGGATTAACTAAACCCAAGGTTCTCTCCCAAGAACGACATGGTCTTTTATTTAAGCGTCTTAAACTTCTTTCTCTCTCAATGCCCACCTAACAAATTTACGCATATGTGTAGCAATAAGAACAACATTGAAAAAAATAAAGAATAAAAACAGATTGTAAATACCTCGTTAAAACATTTTATTTAAGTTGATATAAATACTATTAAACACACATGAACAAAGGCTGTTGTAGACAAAGATTAAGTCTATTAAAAATATTACATGACTACTTGTAAGTAAATCATTGTATTTGTAGCTTTAGTTCCTTTTATTCATATACTTTGTTTAATGGAAATCATTCAGATTTTATGTTGCACTAATAATTTTAACTCTATACAGCATAAATAATACACGCGTGTGCAGAAAGGTGAAGCTAATGAGACGGTGAATAGACGGAGATAATCTCGTTGAGATACAAAGGACGGCAGTAGGAGAAGAATTGACAGACAACGGACAGCTTGTTGTCAATGCCAGCGTATACCTAGAGCTTAAAAATTGAAGGGATTAGTCTGATATTGTCACGTTTTTTTAACCATAGCCAGACAACTACATTTGTAATTATTGTAATTAGATATATTTGATATAAATTTTATTTGGTAAATCTGGAAGAAGAAAATTTTAGAAGTCAAGGCGAAAGTGAAAAAGAGTTTGACGTAAGACTGTTATTTGAACTAAATTTGAGTTTTCGGTCCATTTAGCTAATTGGACAGATATTGTTTTTCTCAGACTACACAATATGAACATCCATTTTGTTTATGTTTGTTCCCGTAGAAAGGCTTTTAGCCGATACCGTCTTTGTTGTTGCGTGTTTTACAGACTTACCCATTCCTTGAGCTCTAAAGTTTTCTGCCTAGACTGATTGCAGCCCCCACACTAATTTATGAAATTTTATTTGATGTCTACTAGTAGTAAGCTCTGCGTATAAGCTTGAATTTCTTTATTACTTCATATTGTTTATGTTTGTGTGCTGAGTAAAGTTTTTTGCCGACAAGCTCGTTGCTTTGTTGCATCTTTTTAACACTTAAACATAACACTTTCAAAATTTCATTTTTCTGTTATTTCTTCGTTATCCCAGAGAAATTGTGAAGGTTATCTGAAATGTTTTTTTTTTAAAGATCAACGCTGTCAAAGGCAACACAGACGTCCAAGAGAATCAGGATTAACACAATATCATAATGTCCAGTTTTGAGCTGAAGTTATTTTGTACATTTTAAATATATAGATCTATATAAATATATCAGTGCCGTGAGAAGTTTAATTGTCTGACTGGTTGTGATTGACAAAATTGCGGTCGTGTATGTGTGATAACCTAGATGTTGTTTAAAGGCTATCGTCTAATAGACTAAAGATAAACATAGATAAATCGGATACAGATCGATAGTTTCTTATTATTTATTTTATCTAGACCAGGTTTCTTCAGTACAGCCTTTTGTTAACAAGATAACACGCACTTAGGTTTTATATAAAGAAACTTTTACAAATGTAATAAAGACATAAAACTTACATGCTACCTCACCCTGGTGAGACCTATACTAGAAAATAACTCTTTTGTATGGGACCCTACCACCAAAGAAAATATTGATAAACTAGAGCAAATTCAAAAAAAGAGCTGCAAGATTTATTACAGGAGAAAATCCAAAACTGCCAACAAAAAGATAACTTAATACAACCCTCGGATAGAATAAAGATAAAAACACCTTTCTTGTTCCGTATGAAAGAGGGTACACACGTTTTCTTTCTTCCCGTCGGGAATTCGGGCGTGGAATGGGTTGCCTGAATAAAACAGGAAAGCCAACACTTTATCATCAATTAAAACTTTAATAAGAACCCAGGAATAAACACAAAACATAAATAAACGTAGGACGCAATAATCCTCTATATAGATAAGATAAGATCAAATACGATAAGATAAGATAAGATATTGAGTGTGTAGGTTATCGTTTGCAACATATGATATACTGGCTCAATTAATAGGGAAGATGCCATTGGTTGACAGAACATGAATTAGGTTTAGAATTAAGAATGGACGAGAATGAACTGAGAAGTTCGTTGTTCTTTATTGTTTTTTTTTCTTCAAACAATTAAATTACACCAATAAAATACGAAATCCCACAAAGCAGTTCCGCTGTTTCTAGATTATAAGATTATTTTAATGCAAAAACAAAAAAATATGTGTTTAGACTATATGATATTTTTCTTTAAAAAGAATTTTTGAAACAGAAGACGTACTGTTTTATTATTTTTTTCTTTACTTTACTTAATTCGATAAATTAAAACAATCGTAACACATGCGGCAGCTTCTTCTGAATATAAATTTAACTTTAGAGAAATAAAAGAGTTACTGAAACACTGGAGAACGTCTCTGTAATTACAAGTCAAGGAAAGCGAAAATATTTTGAGATAAATCAATCCTTTGAAAAGCGCGTTAGGACAATATTTTGAGCGACCAGAGAATAACACACACAGTAGACTGACTTCGTGTTTATGTCACTGATAGAGTTGTGTGACCTCACTCTGACCAAAGCCTGATAGACTGATAGAGTTGTGTGACCTCACTCTGACCAAAACCTGATAGACTGATAGAGTTGTGTGACCTCACTCTGACCAAAACCTGATAGACTGATAGAGTTGTGTGACCTCAATCTGACCAAAACTGATAGACTGATAGAGTTGTGTGACCTCACTCTGACCAAAACTGATAGACTGATAGAGTTGTGTTACCTCACTCTGACCAAAACGTGAGACTGATAGAGTTGTGTGACCTCACTCTGACCAAAACCTGATAGACTGATAGAGTTGTGTGACCTCACTCTGACCAAAACTGATAGACTGATAGAGTTGTGTGACCTCACTCTGACCAAAACTGATAGACTGATAGAGTTGTATGACCTCACTCTGACCAAAACGTGAGACTGATAGAGTTGTGTGACCTTACTCTGACCAAAACCTGATAGACTGATAGAGTTGTATGACCTCACTCTGACCAAAACTGATAGACTGATAGAGTTGTGTGACCTCACTCGGACCAAAACCTGATAGACTGATAAAGTTGTGTGACCTCACTCTGACCAAAACTGATAGACTGATAGAGTTGTGTGACCTCGATCTGACCAAAACTGATAGACTGATAGAGTTGTGTGACCTCACTCTGACCAAAACGTGAGACTGATAGAGTTGTGTGATCTTACTCTGACCAAAACTGATAGACTGATAGAGTTGTGTGACCTCACTCTGACCAAAACCTGATAGACTGATAGAGTTGTATGACCTCACTCTGACCAAAACGTGAGACTGATAGAGTTGTGTGACCTTACTCTGACCAAAACTGATAGACTGATAGAGTTGTGTGACCTCAATCTGACCAAAACTGATAGACTTAGAGAGTTGTGTGACCTCACTCTGACCGAAACCTGATAGACTGATAAAGTTGTGTGACCTCACTCTGACCAAAACTGATAGACTGATAGAGTTGTGTGACCTCGATCTGACCAAAACTGATAGACTGATAGAGTTGTATGACCTCACTCTGACCAAAACGTGAGACTGATAGAGTTGTGTGACCTTACTCTGACCAAAACTGATAGACTGATAGAGTTGTGTGACCTCAATCTGACCAAAACCTGATAGACTGATAGAGTTGTATGACCTCACTCAGACCAAAACGTGAGACTGATAGAGTTGTGTGACCTCACTCTGACCAAACCTGATAGACTTAGAGAGTTGTGTGACCTCAATCTGACCAAAACGTGAGACTGATAGAGTTGTGTGACCTCACTCTGATCAAAACGTGAGACTGATAGAGTTGTGTGACCTCACTCTGATCAAAACGTGAGACTGATAGAGTTGTGTGACCTCACTCTGACCAAAACCTGATAGATTCCAAGCTTGAACGTCCAGACCAAGGATCAACGAGTACTATCAAAGTAAAATAGATTTGTGCATCCAGTGCTGATGGTTATCAATTATAAAGTCACTAATAGTCTTCCGTCTAGTGGATCTGACATTGGGAGCAGTTACCGGGTAATTTGATATTATTTTTTTCAATAACTTAAATTTAAATACTATAAGATTAAATACGTATACTTCTTTGTGTAATTTTATCGGTGTTTTAGTAATCTTTTTTATTATCATCTTGCGAAAAAAATAGTGATTTTCGCGTGAATATATTGTTATTGAAAGAAATGTAACGGAAGATAATTTTATTTTTTTAAATTATAACTTCAATTTAAATTATAAAAATGAAATTATTTTTTAAAAATGTGTAGCTCTACCCGAGCTCAATATAAACAATTAACAAGAGAGACAGTGGCGTAGCTTGAGCTTTTACCGCCCGCGGCGGTCTTTAATATGCCGCCCTTTTAGGGGCCTCCCATAAATGACGTCACGCACCGTTCTTTTTTTTTCTTTTTTTTTTTTTTGGTGGGGCAACACACATATTACGTCATTCAAAACGCGCAACTTTAAATAAAAGTTCCACTTAAATATATCATTGCCGAAAATGAAGTTTTACGTGGTTTCACGCGTGTTACGCTATTAGAGTGCAGCCTTACACTAAAAACATATTTAAATGACACAATTTTTTTTTTTAAACACCCTCGTTTTCACATAGAAAATACCGCTTGTATTGGGGGGGGGGGCTTTGTGACGTCACATTGAGAAAGGGGTCTAAGTTTTCGTTTCATGACGCCGTGTGATGAGGGGGCAGGGAGTGAAAAATCCGACGAAATCACGTGACGTCATTTATGAACGGCCTCTTAAGTCAATCATATGATGGTTTTTATAAATTCATAAACTTGAATAAAAAATTGCAATGGAAACAAAGTACATTGTAAAAGGTGAGGAACAATTTTACCATAGCATGCCCTATTTATGTAAGCAGTAAAAAAAAGATTCCACATAAGATGATTTACCTATAATTAAAACATTATATAAAATACAAAATAATTGTTTTGAAGGCCACAAGAAAGTTATAAGGGTCGCCCCCTCCACAATGAAACAAAAGATATTCCAAATTTTACACCCAAAAAACATTAACAATTAATATGCTTTTACTTTTTGTTTATAAATAGATATATATGATTTTTTAAATAAAAAATGAAATTGTAAACATCAGTATATAAAAATTTATTATCTATAACTTTACTTACTTATCCAACTTTCATAGTAGAAAAATCATGTATTATGTTAAAAAATATAAATTATTTGTAATATCTTGATCTATGGAATTATTGCATTTTGTAGTCTTTACTCACTTATTGTCGAGCGAATATAATTTTTTTATCAACTTCAGGTTGGAAAAGCTCCTTTTACAACTAGATACACTGATTGCAATTGTTGAAAACATTCTAAGCAAAAGTATAATTTTGGGTAAAGAATTTTCCAATATTTACTGGTGAATATATTTTAATAGATCAAAAGGGGGGATTCACCCCGCCCCCCCTCCCCGTTTTTTAAAAACATAATGTCTCTTCTTGTAGTGTAGGTACAACCAGGACTGGTCTTAGGCTCCTGCAACCAATGCGGTCGCAGAGGGCCCCGCGCTTTCATAGGCCCAACCTCTTAATTTTCACTTAATTTCCTTATTAATACATTATCCCTCTCCAAACTGGGGCACTCGCAATCCATTTCGCATACTAAGCTGCATAGGGTCCCGTAATAGCTAAGACAGGCCCTTGTACTGCCATAAAAACCTGTATCCTTTCTTTTTTAATCTCGAACAATTCTCTATCAATGGATATAAAGAAATTTATTTGATATTCAAATTCTTCATTAAGTAGGCTAGATGGTATTATACACAAATATTTTTTTTTGCAAGGACAGGTAACTCATCACCGCGTTGTTTTATTTTCTTTTATAATTATATCTATTGATAAAAACATTTCTCGTCGTACTTCTTGCTCTAGAGATAGAAACACGTCATCTGAATTTTCCCAAATCATATTTTTTCCATTTTAACTGATGGTTCATTGAATCCCTCCAACTCTACCAATGTTTCCTTTAGAGCTGCGTGATTGCGCTGGGGCGCGCAGGAAATTTTGTAAAAGATTGCATAAAAGATGGGTGATTTGCAAATTTGCACACGAGTTGTAGTTTGTTTTGTTTTTTGGAGTGTTTTTCACACTGACCAACGAACTTTAGAGGGAACATTGATTACTACCACTACCTAGAGACAATAAATATCAATCAAGCTGCTGGGCCTGAATAACATGACATGACGTTATGTCATTGTTGCTGACATTGTGCTTGAATATTCGCTTTTCTTTTGAGTATGACGAATGCATTAACATAAGTTTGAAGTACATTTAAGTTAACAAAAGTGTGCTGTTGGGAGGCAAGTCATTGTAAAATGAGGTGCATGGATGGTTGCTAGGGTGCATTGCGTTTTGAATAGTGGACATGATCGCGAAAATGATCGATGTTTGGAACGGATATCCGTCGTACCCACTTGAAAATTTCGACGGTTACCCGGACAGCTTTTTTCAATAGTATTGACATACTTAGTTACACTACTTTAGTCTAGAATTACACTATACACGTATTTAAATGACAAATAATTAATTTACAACTTGCTTATTTTCAATTTGAAAATAAGGCTTGGGGGGGGGGGGTTTGTAACATCATACCTGAGGGGTTCTAAGTTTTTATGACAAAGTGTGACGAGTGGGGAAGGGGCATGGTTACAAAGCGGACAAAATCGTGTGACGTCATTTATAAACGGCCACTATGTTACCTTAAAAAATGAAATATTTTCATAGTCTTGACAAAAACCTTAATTTAATAATTTTCTATAAAATAGACGTATTCAAATTATTTAAACATTACTTTAATTGGATAGGTAAAATATTATTAATGAAAAACACAAATTATGTGTGCTACTTAAATGCAATAAAAAAAATAATTTAAAACAAACCAACTTACCCTAGAATATTTTTCTGACAACTGAAACAGCAAGATAATTACTCACTGAAATTTAACAACAAAATTTGAACCACGATGCCGTGTAGGTACTTGTTCACGCATCATTCTGCGCATGTCGAAAATCCACGCAATAACTGTCGTGGCGATATTAATAGTATATTCAACCCAGTGGTGGTGTGTCTTGTTTTGAGTGTGTATGTGTGAGTGTGTTGTTTTCTTTTCTAAGCGGTGTCTGTGACGTATACCGCTTAATTTTCCAAACAAATCGATACTGCTTTTGAGCGATTTAAAATTACTGAACGATTATTTGTTAGTAATAAGTACCAGTATGTAATCAAACAAATGTTTTACGAATCCGTTAATTAAGACTCGATAGTACGAATATTTTTCTTTCACCCGGGCTTTCCCTTTTCAAAAGAAAAAGGGGGTTTTCGGAAATGGCAGTACTTTTCAAATGCCCACAAGTGCCGCCCTTAAAACGCGTGCCGCCCGGGGCGGGCCGCCCCCACCGCCCCCCCCTAGCTACGCCACTGAAGAGAGATGATACCATTAGAAATTGTCGGTCGTCAATAAACCAAAATAAACCAAATTACTGGCATCGAAAATAATCATTAGATGTGAGATATTCCTTTAACACGAGTTTGATTCCTGGCAATGTCGTCAGGTTCCTTGCTCACTATGACATCTCCTGACTAGTCCTGTCAACGGGTACCCGGAACCCGGGTACCCGTTGACGAGCAATTACCCGGGTAGAAAAATGGCGCCCGGGTACCCGTGAAAATGGTACTGCAATATCGTGACCACCAGTGTTTAAACTGTGACTCTTACGTGTTCAAATTTCGGCTCGAGAATAATTTATCAAATTAAAATTTTTCGTTTGAAATAAATACTGTGAAATACGTATTAACATGAAAATGCTTAAATGATATAAGTGTTAAAGGGAAAAAAAACACGGTCTCGACAATAAACTACAAAGTATTTTGATATACTTTTTTTTCCAGGAACATGATACAAAAATCATTTAAAACAAAAAGGTTTTTGTTCTTTGAATTGTTCAAGTAAGGAAAATAAAACACAAGGCTGATAACTACTATTAACTAGGAAGGGCTCGAAATGACCATCACATTTACTTTGAAATACGCCGCTCATCGTTGTTACCGACAGAGCGAGCCAACCCCCCCCCCTTACCAAACGACGCACACGTGTCTCCACTCCTATCCCCCACCATACTTTTAAAAAAATGTTTCAATCGTTGAATGATTTTCACTATAATAACGAAAATAAATGGTGGGGGTGGGTCCATCCCCTCAGTATGACACAAAATAGGACACAGGAGCGATGGTTCCCAGACAACTGAACACTAGGAATGGCTAGAAATGACCTTGGCTTTGAAATACGCCGCTCATCTATGTTTCCGATTGCGACGCGCCAATTTCTTTTATCTACCCCCCCCCCACACTAACATATGTCTCCAATCCCATCCCCAACATACTTAAAAAGAAATAAACACCTGCTATATTCTGGGAGGGGGGGTAATTTTTTTAAAAAATTTTGTATTTATAAAATCATATTTCAATCATTTGAACAAGATGTATCGTAATACAAAATTAAATACTGGGGGATGGGTCCACTAAGTAGAGACAAGTCCTGAAAAGTTTAGTTAATTAAAACAGTTGTCAGCTACAGCAATGAACTAGAAATAACCCGCCATGTCATCATACCATTAGCACACCTCCCCCCCCCCCCCCCCCCCGCTCAAAAAATCACCTTACCACCCCTCTGCTCACTGTTTTTACACCACTGTACTACAATAGTATTTCAATGTCATCATTTTACAATCGTTGGCTCATATCTAAATTTGCATTTCCACATTAAACAAAGCAGTAACAGGCTAATGGTAGTAATAGCGGGCATTTAAAAAATTACAAAAATTTTGAGGCATTTCGAACGGGTAACCCGGGTACCCGTTCAAATTTTGGACGGGTACCCGGGCAGCATTTTTCAATAATATTGACAGCCCTACTCCTGACCACGTCATAACATGACATTCTGTTGATTGAACCAAATAATGTCAACACTCTTGTCTTTTTGAGTAGCTGGTTAAAGATGACACATTAAGGAGTGTGGACACATATTCAGGTGTTATTTCGATTATCAAGTACATTTAAGAAATGTTACTTAAGACACAATGAATTTTAATTTTTAGCTTTCATGGAAATTAACTCTTAATTAATTGACAAACAGCACCGCATTACCTATAAAATTTAAAATAAACGTTAACAGCTCTAGTTTAAAATGTACATAATGACTTATTCGATATATAATGTGAGGTTAATTGGTAGAAAGTAAATCTTGGCTTTTGACAGAGCGATAATTTATGACGTGAAGCGGACGGAAAAACAGAATTATTAAATATTTATTGATATAAGGCCGAAAGTGAAAACTTTTTTTTTTAAGAAAGCAGAATAAGATAGAAAGTTGTAAAAATAGCCTTATCCCCGAAATGAAGTCTGACCGAAAATATTCCAAGCACGCGTTCTTTGAAGCGTTAGTAAATGTTATTTTCCGTTTTTCAGTTGATACCTTTCATTAACGTTACATTAAGTTTTGTCAATTATCGCCAAATCTTTAATTAATAAAAAAAAAATTAAAAATTAAATTTAGTTAAAAAAATTAATGATTTTGTTTCTGGAAAAACTCTTATTTTAATTTTTTTTCTATACAGCTTTTTTTTTCTATTCCTTATCCACTGATAGGAACTCTAGTATGCTGAAACTATTAAAAAAAATCTTTTAAACACAGCATCAGTTCCCCTAATTGGCACTGACATTAGCTTGTCAAGGTTTCCTTGTCTGGTATTTATCGTTATGTTTCATATTATTTCACTTTCTATTTGCTGAGACACCACAGCGGTGTCTAAATTCGTGTATTTTAAAATATCATAACTGAATGGCATGGGTCATGGTGTCTAGATGAAAGCAAAATTGTTAGAAAAACTCTTGTGTGTAGGCTCCAATGTTTGCGATAAACTTTAATTTTTTATTTTTTTAAGTGCGAGAAAGCTCTCCTAAATTTTCTTGTAGATCTATATTGTTGTATCAAACTCTGAAGATTATCGAGAAAATAGAAATCGATATTACTGGGAATCTCCCAAAAGTTGATAAAAATCTTAAAATAGGATCTAATACTTAGATATATATAAATAATGTTCGTCACAAGCGATACTCAAACTTTCGTATTTATACACACACACACACACACACGCACACACACACACACACACACACACACACACTCTCAAACTCACACTCTCACACTCACACACACACACACTCTCACTCTCACACTCACATACGCACACACACACTCACACACACACACACAGAGAGAGAGAGAGAGATGCACATACTCATGCAGACAAAATTTCAAAACGACTTTTTTCCGAAACACGATCAGGAAGGTACACAATTTTGAGCTTTTCAAAAATCTTTTGAAAATAATTTACATTATACTCCGTCTACGAAATAGTAAAGATATTTATTTTTAATGATCACACTGTCTCTTTCTTGTATTCTTATTTAAGGTAATAGAAGAATTGTAAGTTATCATGTGTAAGAAATCATTAAACTATATTTTCTTAATTGAAATATACGTTTATTATTTAATTTTAAAGAAAAATAATTTTCTTAATTGTAAAGAAAAAAAAATAAAATAAAATTTATTAAATTTCCCTGACAATTGTTTTGTTGAAAACTAAAAGTTTAAAAAAAAAAAAATGAAATCAACAATCGTTGAAGTTTCTGCGAGAACCTGACGAGCTTCTTGTCCTGCTTTAATTTGTATTCGTTTTCATTGATTTCACGTGCTTCTTTAATTCATTTTTATTGAAATTCAGGTTTCAGCTTATAGAGTGGGCGATACGATAATTGGAGCATAAAGGAAACAATTCCTTAAATAGAGACACGGTACTTGCCAGCGATGTTTGTTTAAATCTATTATTATTGCTGTTTAATAAAATTTAGAAATAATTTTAAAAGGATACAGGTTTGAGATAAGATTTCTTTCGGCTTGTAATAACAAATAGCACAATTTAAACTGTACCTTAGCGGAAAATCGAATTCAGGGACGACAACTCTGCAGAGTGCGATAGCTGGTTGTTTTAAAGTGATAATAAATCTGACGTCACAGAATAAACTATATAGAAACAAAGTACGGTCACCTGAATGTGTGCTTTTGAGAAAACAAAAACTTTAGAGAACGTTTCTAAATTCGGTCAATGAACTCTAAAAATGGCTTCTTTGTAATCTGTTTTTGGATAAAAGTATTTCGTCTGGACACATCCTGGAGTCGAATCTTTCCGCTAGTCTCTCTCTCTCTCTCTCTCTCTCACTGTCTGTCTGTCTCTCTCTCTCACTCTCTCTCTCTCTCTCTCTCTCTCTGTCTCTCTCTCACTCTCTCTCTGTCTCTCTCTCTGTCTCTCTCTGTATGTCTCTCTCTCACTCTCTGTCTCTCTCCCAGGCTCTCTGTCTCACCCTCACTCTCACTGTCTGTCTCTCTTTCTCACTCTCTCTGTCTCTCTCTCTCTGTCTCTCTCTGTCTGTCTCTCTATCTGTCTCTCTCTCTGTCACTCTCTGTGTCTCTCTCTCACTTTATGTCTCTCTCACTCTCTCTCTGTCTGTCTCTGTCTGTCTCTCTCTGTCTGTCTCTCTCTGTCTCTCTCACTCTCTGTCTCTCTCTGTCTCTCTCTCTCACTCTCTGTCTCTCTCACTCTCTGTCTCTCTCTCTGTCTGTCTCTCTCTCACTATCTGTCTCTCTCTATGTCTCCCTCTCTGTCTCTCTCTCTGTCTCTCTATCACTCTCTGACTCTCTCTGTCTCTCTCTGTCTCTCACTCTGTCTCTCTCCCTCACTGTCTGTTTCACTCTGTCTCTCTCTGTCTGTCTGTCTCTCTCTGTCTGTATGTCTCTCTCTCTGTCTCTCTCACTCTCTGTCTCTATCTCACTCTCTCTCTCTCTGTCTCTCTCTCTCTGCCTGTCTCTATCTGTCTCTGTCTGTCTCTTTGTCTGTCTCTCTCTGTCTGTCTCTCTGTGTCTGTCTCTCTCTTTCTCTCTCTCACTCTCTCTTTCTGTTCCTCTCTGCCTGTCTCTCTCTCTGTCTGTCTTTCTCTATGTGTGTCTCTCTCTGTGTCTGTCTCTCTCTGTCTCTCTCTCTGTGTCTCTCTCTGTGTGTCTGTCTCTCTCTCTGTCGCTCTCTCTCTCTGTCTCTCTCTGTGTCTTTCTCTCTCTCACTCTCTGTGTCTGTCTCTCTCTCACTCTCTGTTTCTGTCTCTCTCTATCTCCCTCACTCTCTATGTCTGTCTCTATCTCTCTCTCACTCTCTGTGTCTGTCTCTCTCTCTCATTCTCTGTCTGTCTCTCTCTCACTCTCTGTTTCTGTCTCTCTCTCTCTCTCCCTCACTCTCTGTGTCTGTCTCTCTCTCTCATTCTCTGTCTCTCTCTCTCTATCTCTTTCTTCTGTTTACACTTGTACGAAAACTTTTGCGATAGTTTATTGCCAAAGAAATCTCATGAGAGTTCTACAAAAAATAACGAGCGGAAGAACGTGGGCGCATGCCAGACTTGATTTTTAAAGAAAAAATATATGCAAAGCAATCATAAAAGGGCATTGCGATTTCACTCGGGCTAGGTATAAAATTAGTAAACAGGTCGTGGTATGCCTAAAAAACAAGATGAAGGAACAAAACAATAACAAGGAGACGAAGAACGTCTTGGCAAACAAACATTCATCAGCATTAAATCGACGCTCACGTTGGACGGTCGTGGATCGCCACGGGGAACAGCGCTGTCACGTTAAAACCATGGGTCAGGTCAGGAGGGGGTTTATCTTTGTTTACAACAAGACGGACGTTTGCACCGGGGTGCCACACAAATTTTCTTCCCTCCCTCCCTGCCCGGTTTAGCATGCCAGATGAAACCTCTGAGTAGAACATACACGGGGTATTGTGACCTAAGCTAGAATATACCCCCCCCCCAAAGGCTAGAATAAACACCACTGATGTTAGAATTTTCAAATAAAAGATTCTTAAATTGCTTAGTTTTTCTAAACTTTTCATCATTGTTTTAAAGAAGCTAATTGAAATTAAAGCAACTTTTGTTTTACTTTATTTGAATATAGCACGATAACACTGAGCCTAAATCTACAATTTGATAAAAACATTTTCTAACTAAAATAATATATGCTCTAAACACCATTTTAAGAAAATTATTCGTTATTTAATGGCGTAACAATACATTTATCAATATCAACTTACGAAACACTGTATATTTAGGATCATGATATTTTTCCATTACTGTTTGCACAATATTTGACAGCTGGAGCAATTACTGAACATTTATAGTCATATGTTTTTAAAGACGAATTTGAATCGAAATGAGATTAATCCCAATCAATTTATTTCTGAAAGAAGTGATATTCCTAACGTTTGACATACATTGTGTTATAAAAATTAACGTAAAGGATTTTGAAATATCTACTTGTGATTTCATATGCTACTAGTCTTTAATATTAATAATCCCGTCCAGCTTCTATTAGCTGCTTGGACCGTTTGTGGTCTTCTTAAAATGTGGACTTTCAAGCTTATAAAAACAAATCGTTGCACGTTTAGAAAAGAATGTTGTAAAAATTACTTTTAGATGAATTTCTCTGTATGAATATTTGTTCAGCACATCGTCCACAAATTTCAGCACACAAAAAGCAAAAGAACAAACAAACACAGACAAACTCGAGACAACCTTAGAGTGCATCTTTACAAATGCTTGATGGGGAGAGGACGGTCACTAGACTCTACAAATGAATACGATTTTTTGTTCTCATTCATCTTTTTTAAGGGGGTCAATTTTTTACGGGGGACATTGAACTTTCATTGTGGTAAACAAATCATCTTAGGAGTAGAGATGATAATGATGATGTTTGTTAAAGGGACGTAAGGATTCAAATCATGAGGAGGTGGGTAATATCAGAAACCAATTAATGTCTATAAATATATCAATAGATGAATGCTTTAATGTGGAACGTCCTATTTTTTTAACAAGGCCTTGGGGAATCTTCAATAGTTAGTAGATACGAGGGATCTCCACTTGAGTAATTTTTAATAACAATTATTTTACTGATCTTGCGACGGCTTCACAGGTTGTCATGTACAAAATAACTTAGTATCCGTAAAGAAAGTTATGTAGTATCATATGATGTAATTGAAAAATATTAGATATAGAAAAACTGAAGAAAATATCATAACTGCATTAATTCAGACATTTTTATTTATCTACACTTCAAAATTGATAAATGATGTAATAATAATATTAGAAAGAATAAAAAAAATTTGTGTGCGTGTGTGTGTGTGTTTGTTTGTATTAAAATACATAAGCATAATCATATTTACATTATGGTGTAATAATTCATCTGCCAAGTCATTCAATAATATGGTAGGAAAAATTAAAATTCCAAGCAAAATACACAAGTTCACATTGTGATTTCTTCTCCATCCTGGTGACCAATTTGAGTTAAGTCTTTCCATATTTTAGAGTTCAAGCACAGTCTAAACAATATTTGGAGTCGGACTTCAACATTTTTTAAGAAAAATATTCACATTTAATGTTTCTTCTCCAGTAATAATAAGTAGCATTTATTATTGAAAAATGGGCATAACTGAAAATTGCGTTATCCATGGAAATATAATAAAATTCTGCTTACAAGCTTACACGGTGGTCGAGTGGCAGCGCGCTCGACTGGCGTACCAATGGTCGTGGATTCAAATCCATGCGAGGGAAAGGATTTGTTCTGGGGGGGCCTAGGACGTCCCTGAGTCAACGAGCTCCGAATTGGCACCTAACACTAGTTAGGCGGCTGGGTAATGCATGGAACTCTCATAGCCGTGGCCTGTGAACGATGCATCACTTGCCAACATATCATTCGTCATGGTCTGTGGACGCAATTATCTTCTACATAGAAGGAGGGTCTGTATAGGTAAGATAAGAAGATAAGATAAGGGTAAACATCGATCTAAAGATATTTTTATCAGTACTTTATTATTCAAGACGCATCTTTAAATGCCCTTTCCATCTAAAAGATCAACAAGGGGACAAACTCTTTAAAAGTCAAGGTAACCACCCTTGACAAGAGTTTCGAATTACTTTTGGTAAAGTACATTTCTTCCCGGCATCCTTATATCAGCGTGACCGATTTCCGTCGTTCGTCTATTAGCAGTAGTGTAGTCGGTCCCATGTTTAGTAGCTTGTTGATGAGGTTAGCAGACTACTACTGACGTCAGAACTCTGATAATTAATCAATGATTATCACTTTTCCCTCCATGTTTAACCCACGCGAAGACTGATAGAGTACGATTTCATTATTACAACGCTCGTTGTAAAATTATGTGGACGTTAAAAAATACTTGTGAAAAAAAACAGATGCTGTATAGTTTTAGCACTGAAAATTATTATAATTCCGAATCAATATTCTAATTTAACATCAATTCTATACGACAATAACTAGTGAAGTAACAACATGTGTATTGTCCGCAATTCTTTGTTTTAGAATCCGAAAATAGTAATTATAAATTTGATAATTCATATAGCTACTAAGCAACCGGGCTCACAGCGTTTTAAATAAAGATAATAACAATTAGAATTTAGTAAACATTCACATCCTAAAAACCACATAAATAATAGTACGGCCCTGCCCACATAAGATACGTTTAGCATTAGAAGAAGCTTAAGGTCCGTACTTATCTATAAAGAAAGAACAGTTGAAGCGAAAGGTAACTTTCATTTAGCGAAATATAAATGAAACGCCATTTTAGATTATATCTCTTTCTGAATACATCTAAATAAATTTTTTAAATCTTTTAATGGATTTTAATTTTATACAAAATTGTTGTACATTAGCAAAAGATTAGCAAGTTGATTTAGGTTATTTTCGTCCCCTCTGTAAGTGTGTACCATGATGCGCTCTCATACGCTGTTTTTTTTCTCCATATTGCAACACCGAATTCGTACGAATGTAGAAAATTAATGATGAACTCGTTGAGCCGATGTGCGATTTGTCCTTTATAGAAACTCACAGGGCTATTTGAATTTGATCTTCAAGCGTAGATTTGACAGCATCTTACCCGCTTTACATGCTAGCAATGCCCTGAATATTTTATAAAAATTATTCAAAAGTACAACTTTCTTGTCCACCCATAAACTTGTATACCGTCAAGCGTTCTCAGTATTCTGTTTTCACCATCGTTGATTGAAATCGTAGTACAACATACATACAAAATATGTAGTATGACATACATACACAATATTTAGTACCGCATACATACACAATATGTAGTACCACATACATACACAACATGTAGTACCAGATACTTACACAATATGTAGTACCGCATACATGCCCAATATGTAGTGCCACATACATGCCCAATATGTAGTACCAGATACATACACAATATGCAGTACCACATACATAGACAATATGTAGTACCAAATGCATACACAATATGTAGTACCACATACATACACAATATGTAGTACCACATACTCTTCCCTCCCGACTATCACTATAGACGACTGCAACCTTTTTACATATCTGGTATCAACCATCTCGAGCACCTTCTCACTGGAAGATGAGATAAGTGGTAGGATGGGGAAGGCAGCAACTGTAATGGCTAGACTGTACAAAAGAGTATGGTCCAATGCCAAACTCACATCAAGGACTAAGCTGCAGGTATACCAGGCCTGCGTACTGAGCACGCTCCTCTATGGATGCGGGTCATGGACCACTTATACCAGACATGAAAGAAGGCTCAATAGCTTCCACCCTCTGATGTCTGCGCCGCATCCTTGACATCAAATGGCAAGAGAAAGTCCCCAACACAGAGGTACTGGCTCAAGCAAGCATGAGCAGTATTCCAGCCATATTAAGCCAAAGACACCTCCATTGGCTTGGACACGTCAAGAGAATGCAAACTGGTCGCATACCCAAAGATGTGCTATACAGCGAGCTGGCAACAGGGAAAAGGTCGGTTGGTCGGCCATGTCTCAGATACACGGACATATGCAGGAGAGACATAAAGGTAGCCAACATTGATATACAAAACTGGGAAAACCTGGCTGAGGATAGGAACCCATGGCGGACTATAGTGAAAGAAGGATCACTAAGAGCAGAAGAGCAATCTAGGGAAGAAGCAGTTGGAAAAAGAGCGAGAAGAAAGGCCAGGCAACACTGCCCAACTACATTCGTGTGTGTAAAATGCAGAAAAGACTGCCACTCAAGGATTGGTCTCATCAGCCACAACAAGAGCTGCAAATATTAAAGATAAATCTATCGTCTTTCGTAGACGGACAGATGCCATACATACACAAGAAAACAACTGCTAGTATATGTGCTACCGGTCTTCATTTCAAAAGCTTTTTGACCCTGGCTGCTTGGAGCTCTGATTAATAATTACTAACGGTTATTGGAGAAGCTTTAAACAATACATGGGAAAATGCCCAGTCGCTATTTATTTTAAAGTCCATAGCTACGTTTATCGAAAAGTTACTAATGATAATAAGAAAAAAAATCTTAGTGACGAAAAAGACGCTGACGTGGAAAGGTAAAACACGGGTAAAAACTATTTGCCATTTCAAAGTCTATCTAACTGAGATCTTCTTGGCCGATTGGAAGAAAATTACAAAAAATGTGGCCGAGAAATGTCTGAGCCTATTAAATCTATTACGAATCCTCTAACCTATTTTACACGCGCCAACTAGCTGCGTTGTCCTGTGTAATAAACTTCATCGCTCCATCGAGCAAGGAATTACGACTGATGTGCAACTTGTTTCTTCTTCTCTATTGATCATTGATATTGTATGACAGGTGAAGGCGTTGCAAATTTTCCAAATGACAAAACCAAAGCATTCAAATTAACTCGATGAATGTTACATTATTTTCCCACACAATTTCGTGTGTTTAAATAATTTCAAAGAGTTGGAATTGAAAACCTTGGCTTAGACACGTTAATAATCAAATTTTGAAAAAAGCTTTGTTAAACAAAATATAGAACACATAAATATGTTCTACAAAGGGGAACGTTTGTTAACTATCGTTATTTTTTATCGACAATTCTTACAAGTATTTGATTATAAATGTCATATTTTTCTAATTATGTTATTATCCTTAACCAGAGGTTCCAAAATTTTTTGTGTGGTGACTCATCTTTATAAAAGCCATGTGACCCGTGACCACCATGAAATTTAAATAAGTTATTTTCAATAAAAGTTTTAGAAAATATAGCAAATTTGCATGATAGTAAATATTTTTTAGTCGACATTTGGCAACCCCCAGAATTCCCATCGTAACAAGGGGGTCGCTGTTCATATGTTCGGAACCACTGTCCCACACAACAAACAGCTGTCGAGCAATTTAGCCTACGAGACACAGGAAAATGCAAATTTGTTAGAAAAAATTTTATCGTAAGGCCATGCTATTATTTCTTCGGCTCTTTGATTTTGTTAGGAAAACCTTTTCATCATGTATCCAAATCTACAAAAACTTGGTAATTGTCTAGGTACAGTAGCAAATCAAGTTGTGTCCGCCATTAACAAATCAGACGATAAAGTGACCAGTGAAATTAACTGTACAAAGATGAAACATTCCAACCAGAAATAATTTACATATGACTGTCGAAAGTTTACTGAAAAACTCGTGTAAAAATGACGAAATTTAAATGCAATGAAATTAGCCATGAACGCCATCTTAATGACAAGTTAATAATAGAACTGACATGCTTATATGATTTTTTTTTCCAAACGTGTAAAAAAATATACACAATTGATACATGTGTTAAAAGCACATTGAAATAATAGTGTTTGTTTCTGCAGTTCTCAAACTTTGTAGCATGGTGAACGGCAGGATTTTTTTCTTTGCAACAGAGACCGGTGAGCTACTTTATTTATACTGAAATGGTAGCAAAATTATTTTTTATTCAATATAAGTGCTTATTGTAAAAAAAAATGATATAATTTATAAGATTATATTTAATGGTTTCAAATGGAGGATTACCATTATTTTTTTCGGTCCTTTTTCGTTAACTTTTGCGGAAGGTAGCGGCTGGCCCACACTTGTCTTTTTGAGCAGTTGATTAAAGATGACATATAAAGGATACATTTCAGTGTTAATTAGATTCTGAACAAGAACGTTTAAGTAAAGTCACCTATGTCATCATAGATAATAATGTTTCACTTTCTTCGAAATAAATGATTAAATAATCGTTAATGTCTCAAAAGTTAACGACTAAATTTAAATTATTCGTAAACAGCCATAAAAATCAATAATCATATGTTACAAATTCAAAACAAAGGGTGGAGCCAGGGAAATTAAAATATATCGCCGTAGCTTTCTCACAATATTTATTTTAGTTTTCGACTATCTAGGGCGTATTTTTTTAAAAAATCTAATTGATTAAAAGCAGTGAGACATTCAGAGGGTCACTGCTATCAGAAATTTTAAACATAAGCATCTTGTGCGAGGGGCACAATAGTGTCCTCAGATGAGCCAGATAAACCCAGATAAACCTAGATAAACCCAGGCTTAACTCAGTCGGGGTCAGAAATCTCTTTTTTTAAAAGTTATTTTGTAATGTGGCTAAGGGTGGGGTAAGGGTGCATGCCAGCTACTTCTTCCCCCAATACCAGAAAGTTGGCGTGGACGAAATGTGTTAACCCCCTGACCTCGATCTCTATGACCTCCGTAATCCCACGTCGATTTCCTTGAGGTTTATTCTAGAATCCACCCTGGGTGACGTCAGTGGCTATCCTGTTCTTACCTTCCGTCCTGCTGGACTATTTACTTAGTCCCCCATCGGACTACTCTCGGCGGGTTCTTGGGCGAGCAGACAGGAAATGGTTTTTACCCGAGGAATGCCCCAGAGAAAATTGGTAGATAAAAGAAAGAATTATCAGTCTCAAACCCTTACAAACAAGGTTAGACACAGCCTTTGGGCGGATTAATCTCAACTGAAAATAAATATCCTTATAACTTATTATAAGCCTTAGGATTCAAGAAAGTACAGCAAGTAGGTGAAATGGCAAGCCTAATTCTGTGTCGTTGGAATAAATATGTGAACTTTTTTCTTCGAACCTGTTGCACTTTTGTATGATGTAATATTACTACGTACTGAACGTGTTAGATATAGCTAATTTTAATTTTTTTAAAATATGATTTTATATGCATCTAATAAAGTCTTTATCAGCACAAATAAAGATTAATTTAATATCTACAAAAAGGGGGGGGGGGGGTAAAAAATTAAAAATAAAATACAAAAATTGTTTTAGGAAAATAGAAGCCATTAAAAAAATATTCAAAATGCTATGCGTGTGATTGTGAAAGTTATGTATTTGTGCATGTGTGTGATTGGGCGCATGTTGACATAAGTATTTTCGAATAGTTATTTTATTGCATAACCCTATCCCCGCCCTCTCTGCCGGCTTTATAGGTCTGCAAAGGCAAGCAGCGTGCTCGATGCAATTTGCATTTCTGTATAATACATTTCTTATCAGAAATGAAGAATAAGAGTGCAGCTCACCGAAGCCATAAACACGCACCGATTCTCAAACTGGTAGCCACACCACAGTGTTGCAAGGAGTGGGGTGATCTCCCATATTTCACTCGCAAGCTGTTGACCAATGGGGACACTGCTATAAGGGGTAATAAATCATGAGCAGTAAATAAAGTAATGTCCGGCTCGTTACCGTTACCTCATTTTAGATCAAGCATGAAAACGTTTTTTTGAGAATCCCTGCCATAAAAAAGAAGAGCTCTCTTAAGATGTACATTTGCTAAGAAAAATTACCTTATCCTGAAACACGGGCCTTATCCAAAAGCTTTCAGAAGAAAATGGCCCCAAATCACTTTGGTCGCCGGTCCGACCCTGTGTGAAAAAATTATTTAAACGTACATTCTTTAGGAGTCTTCTCATTTAGATCCTGCCCTTGTGTTGTGTGACAGTGACCCGATTTCTCAATGTTAATGTTGAATTGGGTTTTCTTTTTTGTCTGACTCGATGTATCAGGTTTGGTATCGAATGAGGAGTGGTTGATGCCCTAGAAAAATCTTGGTAACATCGACTAAAGATGATTTTGGTCATTTTCTGGTGTATGGGGTTTGTACATCAAATAAGTATCCCCCCCCCCAAACACCAGGCCTCTAAATGAAGAACTTCAACAACAAAAATAGTACACTAAAATTAAAGAATAACCATGACTTTGAGAGAGGAAATACCACTCCATCACTCAAAGTGTTTGTCCAACTGCCCTTCCATTGACTTTGTCAACCATCCACTATATACATCAATTTCTCTCTTCCCACCTCCAACCATACATCAATCTCTCTCCCTCCTCCAACCATACATCAATCTCTCTCCCTCCTCCAACCATACATCAATCTCTCTCTCAGTCCCTCCAACCATACATCAATCTCTCTCACTCCCTCCAACCATACATCAATCTCTCTCTCCCTCCCTCCAACCATACATCAATCTCTCTCTCCCTCCTCCAACCATACATCAATCTCTCTCTCCCTCCTCCAACCATACATCAATATCTCTCACTCCCTCCAACCATACATCAATCTCTCTCTCCCTCCTCCAACGATACATCAATCTCTCTCTCCCTCCCTCCAACCATACATCAATCTCTCTCCCTGCCTCCAACCATACATCAATCTCTCCCTCCCTCCCTTCAACCATACATCAATCTCTCTCCCTGCCTCCAACCATACATCAATCTCTCTCAACCTCCCTCAAACCATACATCAATTTCTCCCTCCCTCCCTCCAACCATACATCAATCTCTCCCTCCCTCCCTCCAACCATACATCAATCTCTCCCTCCCTCCCTCCAACCATACATCAATCTCTCTCCCTCCCTCCAACCATACATCAATCTCTCCCTCCCTCCCTCCAACCATACACCAATCTCTCTCCCTCCCTCCAACCATATATCAAAATGTCTATCCATGTATATATCTATCATTCCAATTGTTTTTCTCTCCATTCATTCACTCATCTCTTATAATTGAGCGTACATCCAGCAATCCCCCGCCCATTCATCCACCCGTCAATACAATTTCCATCCATCCATCTATTCATCTATCCATCCACTATTCATGCTTCCATCCATCACATATCAATCCATCCATCCCTTCTTACCTCCATCCACCCCATTAATTTAAATTCCGTACCATAGAAAATAAGAGTCCAAATACAGGTTTGTGATGATTCAATCAACAAAGTGTGTGAAGAGCAGAATAACAGTGAGAGTAGATAAGGATAGATAATCATAGAACAACGACGGATCGGTTGTACCCCGTCATGGTCAGTAATCCCCCCCTTTCCTTGTTTCTGACCCGCTCTCCATGTCGGTCCCTTTCATCTACCGTTCGGCCGAGTATCATCTCGGTCTGCCATACCTGACACCTGGGCTAGACTATTTGCCCGTGGTCAGCTGCCGTCCACAAAGCCCCGCTCGTGCTTTGATTCCCAAGTTCGCACCTCTGGCCTCACCCGGTAGTCCTGGACTAGCGGCTCAGGCCACCTGGACTCGCCCGCGGCAACTCAAAGGCCAAACATACGCAGCGCCCTACCCGCCCTAAACTCCCCACAATATTCAACAACATTTCCTGTCGCGCAATAAGGTGCGCATTATATTGACAATACTTGATAAAAATGTATTCACGATCGGTGCGCATTATATTAAACACGTTTAATGAGACAAAACTAGAATTTTGTATTTTCGGATTGTTTTGCCCTGCGTATTATAATAAACATCCTTATGGTTATGTCTCGTAGATAAAAGATTTAGATTTATAGTGAAAAACTTGTTGTTTTTTTTTTAGAATTTTTAGTATTTTGAAATTACGTGAAAGTGATTTATTAAATACCTACACCTAACCTGATCATTTTATGGTTTATTTGTGAGTCTCACCCCGTGCAAGTGAAAGGTGAGTGTTAAAATACGTTCAAAACGCCTTGCCAATGATACGTTTAAAATGTGATTTTAAAATAATAATAATAATAATATACAGGTCTTTTAAATTTAACGTTGGCGACTTAAACATGTGCTCTCGTAACGATTTACATTTATAAAGCAAAATACATTCGCACAAAGTCTAATGAGCACCAAACAAAAACTTACCTTATTTACGTCTGGAGATTTGAAAAATAAATACGCATCGAAAACTATTATTGGGATATCGCTTCAAATAAAAACAAAAACAAGCTTTTAGGATTAAAAAGTTATCAATGTATTATTAACTAGATCCGACACGCGGCGTAGCACATGCCGCAAGATAGCTGGCAAGGGACAATAGTTTTAATTTAACAGCAATGAAACATGCTCCTTCTGAGTCTTTATTCATCTCTTCATTTCCTTCTATATAGTGCGTCCCCTTGTGGTGCGCATAGTGCGGCGCGACGCGGTTTGAACGCTACTACATTTATATAAAATGCGTCTAGCTTGCTTGTTCTAGGACTCTGGCGGGTTATATAGAGAGATGCGGTGTTGTTATGTGTATATAAATTTGTGCCATTATCATATTTTAAGGTCCGTTATTTTTATGAATACAGTACAATGTGCAAGAGAACGGATAGTTTATTGCTAACTTGTCAAACTTAGTGGCAGCTTTGTT
Organism: Radix auricularia; assembly: GCA_002072015.1. Lineage (NCBI taxonomy): Eukaryota > Metazoa > Mollusca > Gastropoda > Lymnaeidae > Radix > Radix auricularia. The sequence continues at coordinate 287,976 of MUZC01004604.1, read as the reverse complement.
CAAGTCAATTAAAGCAAAGTGAATTTTCATAGAAAGGGGCGGGGCACCAAAGAAGGGAAACATATCGAATGTTAAATATGACAAATGAAGAGAAAACCAATTAATTATTTGTCATCTTCTGGGTAGCGAAGTCAATAGTGCGCTCGTGTCTCAAGCTGAGGGGCGTGGGATCGATGCCACGAATAGCCACTATAAAAATGTTGAGAAATGACAAACTCTAAGAAAGACCTCCGCTGACCTGGCGAGGGATAGGCGTCGCCAGTGTCTATTAAGTCCGAGAATGTTCTAATGGAAACATTAGAATCCCCTACGACCTCGAAAAAAGAGGTTATGGGACTTTAAAAAATAAATAAATAAATAAATAAAAAATTATATTATATTATAGCTACATTATCTAAAATTCAAATGTTTTGCTCTGTACCAAACCCCATGAACATAACTTGTCCGTTGATCTCTTCACTTCCCATGTATCAAACACCAATGGGATTTTGTCTAATCAGCGTCCTGACTGCAGCGTTGACGAAGGCGGCGGGGGGGGGGGGNGGGATGTCCATCATCCGGACATCATGATGGAACGGTAGGTAACCTGATCCCGCTGGGTCACGCTATTTCAGCACCGAGTGACCAGTGATGGTAGGACAGGTTTTATGTGTGCTCAAGTAAAACAGTGGTCCCCAAATCGTTGACTCCTTTATGTTTAGTTTACGGTCTCGCTTAACATTAGACAAAGAACTTAAAGAAGTTTTAGGTATACAAATAAAGAACACATTTTAGTTCAAATAAAGTAAATTCCATCAAGCACGGAGTTCTCAGTAATTAAATTTCTTTTCAGTGGTTACGTGTTCTTTAAAAAAAAAAATCAAAGGATGAATGGACCTGGAGATATTGATAAAATGATTCACCTACCGTACAATTTAGAGAACAACTATGGCTTTTAAAAAAAAAAGAGATTGCCACTCAAAAAAGGTTTGGAACCACTATGCTAGATTAATATTTTGTAAGGTAAACTGGGGGCAATTCGATAGCAATTTTCGATCTTTTAGGAATGTCTCATTCCATCAATAGAAATTACTAAAATTTGATTAATAATGGCAAATTTTTTAATAAAAAATATTTATTATTATTTTTTTTTTACTTTACAATATGAATAAAAATTTTGAAAAAATAAATATTAGTGAAATATGTTGTAAAAATAGTTGATGTAAAAAGTGTCCTAAAATATTATATACCGTATATTCCGACGTACAAGATGATGGTTATAATATAAGTTTTAAGCTATGTTCGCCGTATTAGACCACCCCTCTTCAGAAACACTTAAAATTTGTAATTGGCTGTATATTTCTTTCATCTTGCTGATGGAGACATGATGGGATCTTGAATGTGAGCCATTTGTATACAATACTTTTATTGCGGTACTTGTGCTGTACTGTATGGACAGGTAAAAATACGATAAGATGATATCCGGCTTCATGGAATGTCGTACACATGACAGCACATAACGTGATCGGCTCTATAAAATCAATATCTGTGTTAGTAAACTTTTAAACTTCAACAATTTTATGCATTACTTGTCTTCTTTGCAGAAACTTTCACGATTTCATTTAAGATAAAGTCGCAAGCCAGGTTAAACTTTAACGCAGACCCTATTTCGCAGGCCGGTTTTTAGGACACACCTTTAGACAACAAAGGGGACGAGTACATAATCAATGTCCTTAACCGCTTCATGGGCAAAAAGATCAGTTACTTCCCTTGTAACCAAGAGTTATTATTCTTCATTGAGAAGTACAATTATTTATTATCCCAATCTTTGGCGTACCGCGATATTTGGTGCAACGCTTTTTCGACAAGTAAAAACAAAAAAAATTAAAGTTTTATTTTCAAACAATGATGGCCTATAAGGCAGGTATTCACAAATTTTATATGGCCACAACATATAAGGGGAGGGGATTGTGTGGCTAGTACAAAGCCCAGCCGCCTTTACTACCCCAACAGATGTCAGGTACCCAATCGGAGCTGGGTAGAATCAGGGACACCCTTTAGTTTCGGAAACAAGGCCCTGACATGACTGAGACTCGAACCCACGACCATTCGACCACCTTTCTCCTCTAAAACAAGTTAAAGGAGATCAATTTTTTTTAAAGTTCCCGTGCAATCATTCAATTACAGCGTCCTATTGTCCGATGGCTTGGTACTGAAGGATGCCATAGTTGATTTCAATACACGGAATTCCCTGTAAGCTTCTCATGTCGTCTGCACCCTGTGTGAGCTCTGTTGAGATTTTGTTTGGCGAATCCCTGCTTTCAGCTTCCCTAGCGACCTTCAAAAAACATTCATCCTTTTCATCTCCTACGCTAAGTTTTTTTCCTTCAAAATCCCCCTTAAGGCCAAATTGTTGTTGTTTTTTTTTTTGTTAAGATCTCCAACATTAAAACCATCGTGGGAATCACAGACTTAGTTAATTAAAGAAAGAAATCTGACTTTTTTCTCCCGCATTGTATTATGTAGGGGCAAAAATCCATTTGTCCCACTCGGCGTGTGAGGGTGTCACGTGCCACGGTTTTCCAGCCCATGCTCTCGTCTCGGCCGGGATCACCCACGAGAAGTAGAGACACCCGAGTCGTAACGGGAGTTGTGAGAGTCGAGCGTGATATATAAAGCAAGTGCCGTAATGGTGTAAGGAGATAGTGGTCAGGACCTGCCGGGTGTTGCATGGAACTTCTAGTTATAAGCGCACCACTGCAACCACCGTTATTTGTGAAGAGGGAAGTTAAATGTTTGAACTTAACAAGCTATTCCATGTCTGCGTGTGTTTCACACTAAAGCATATTTGTGAATTTTCGGAAATTGAGAGGAAATTTTTAAATATTAAAACCTACTTTTATAAACCGATCGGACTAATTATAACTGTGTAAGTAAAAATCGTATACTTTTGTTATATTAAATTAACGTTTTTGGATCAAAAGGTCATGATTCTAGAATTTTAAAAATAGATTTTAATTACCAAAATATCTTTCCTTGACAGCCTTCTAGAGACATGGCATAAAGCACAATCTACAGATATATCTTCCTTATTTTAAAGGTACATTATAACCACAATCAAAAGAGACATTATTACCCACAACATAAGGATACAAATATTACCAACGATTCATAAATAAACTATTGCTCTCATTGCAAAGCAACAATTTTACCCAACATCGAGGATACACTTTTACCCACAATCCAAATTTAAATATTAACACACCCAAAGATACAGTATTACCCACTATCCAAAGATACAAAATTAAACACAAATAAAAATTAAAGCACTAGAAGCTTGAATTTCTAATACCCTCTCGCTTTCTCAAATAATTCATTTCAGAGGCATTTCTTCTAGGACACACAATGTCATAAAATTGTAATCTTACAACATTTTATGGCGCTAATTCTATATTATTGTAGTTAACGATTCCATAGGATCATTGCGTTTTTTAAAAGGGTAATTTTAAAATTATCATTCTGGGAGTCATTTTAAGAAAATTTCTGACCCAGAAGAACAACCGTATTGAAAGCAAGCTAATGCTTACGCATGCGTTTTTCTTTTTCACAAATTCATTTCAGATACTTTGAAACTATTAAATGTCTTCGTGACATGAGACCTTTGAAAGATTTCTTCAAATATCAAAGTTCAATTTTTTTTTCTTCATTGTTCGTGGTTAAGAACGCGGTGGTATTCAGGTGTGGATAAAAACATAACCTCTGACATTACATTGGCTTCCGTTTACTCGATACGGAAATGAATATGAGCATGTGTAAGGTTGTTCTTGCGTTGTTGTCTTTTGATAACATTCTATTGTGTTTGCGATGTCTCGGTCCAGAAGATGTAGAGCATTGAAGACATATTGAACAGACCGGCTTACCGGCGTGGTTATATATCTGAATGGGTTTCGAGGAAATGGATTTGAATATAACAAAATGTACAGATGGTATTCTTATAATAACTCTGTACATTTGTTTAAAGGAAAAGCTACCGAAAAAAATGATGAGATCCTTAAGTGATGTTTGTCCGTTCCGGCAACTAGTTCGGTGAGACCGAACTAGTTGCGGGAACGGACAAACATCACTTAAGGATCTCATCATTTTTTGTTGTTTTGTTGTTGACTTTTCTCGTTTAAAGGAAAGTCAACAAATAATGATGACATCCTTAAGTCACATTTGTCCATTCCCGCAAGTAGCTCGGTGAGACATCATGCCCTTGGGCTATGGAGGAGGAGGAGGGGGGTGGGGCAGGCAGTCAGGGTTCCACTCAGTTGTAATAATCCAGCGTATCATCAATCTGAAAATATCTAATATCGAAGAGAGAAAAATAATAAAATGCCTGAAGAGTAAAGGACAAATAAACAAGGGAAGGGGACATCAGAGGGTGAAATGTGGGACGGGTAATAATCACTTTGAGCGGTCAGTGATAAATTGTAAATCTCTATGTCATTATTGTTTGAGCCACATTTCTGAGGAAGACTTAAAGAAGATTAATGCCATGAACTTCCTTCAATTTAATAGCCAGCCCATTTGGTTTCGACCAGCAGCGCCATTTATTTTATCAATAGATTTTTTAAAACTAATTCTATTCTTTTTTTTTTATTTTAAATTCAACTTTTAGAGTATTTTAATGCTGGCAAAAAGAATACGTTTGAATTGTGGTATTGAGGAAATTTATGTTACACCCTGATCTAAGGGTGTTGTAAATAAGAGATTGTGTAAGAGGAAGCAGTATGCTCCGGTGCCTTTATATAACAGAAGGAGATTATATTAAAAAAATATTATTTCTCTTGGGGCTGAAAAATAGGACACACAGGGCATCAGATGTTCTAACCATTCCATTGTCTAGCGTTAAAATCTAGTCATATAAACCATTGTGATTTTTCCCCATTGAGTTTTTCTTTTAGGAGTGGTAGTTACGTCTTCAAGCAATAAATTTAAATTGTTGTACATATATATTCCTTGTATAGCTACTTTTAAAAATATTTCTTATGCCTATATTTTTGGAAAATTCACTTAAAATTGTGATTCTTTACAATGAGACTCATCAAATATTTTATTTGCTTTGTTTTTCAACAGCATAAACTTTGCAGAATTTTTTTTTTTCAAAAATGAGCAATAATACATTTTAAAGAATCACATACTTTTGTGTATAAACGAAAGCGTTGGAAAAAAAGAGAACAATTAACAGCACAAACAAAGCCATTAAATTCATTACCTTCCCATCCGTCTTTAACATTAGCAGCCATGTAAATTGATGACATTTATTAAACAGGCTGGTTTATGGAATCCTGTGGATAGTAGACACGATTTTTATACAGTACGCTGCGCCGTCACACGGGAAACGTTTGTTATAGAAACATTCAAACGTGAACGTTCTTTCTGATTAGCCTGATCTCAATAAAAAAATCCTAACTAACGTTTTAGGACTGACAGTTTCATCTTCATTATTTTAATAGCACAAATAATTAAATTTAGAAAACATTAGTGATAGAAAGGGCTTATTTTCATAAACATCGATTATACGTCTGTCTTTCCTATGTACCGTTTGTTAACATTATTAACAAAAATTAGTCATTTTTATAATTTGTAAAAATATATTTGATTTTATTAGCCTAACCTAACAGGGATGGTTATTTGTTTAATGCTATTTGGTAGGACTTATTTGTTTCAAAATAACCACTTTATTTAATACAATTCAATAAATATAACTTAGCTTCTAAATATCTAGCGCATTTATATTTATTTAAAAATTAGATTTTTTTTAAATGACCAGATGTGCGGGATGCAGAAGAGCAAAGTTTTTTCTGTTATGGTAACATTAAAGTTTAATCCATCTTTACAGTCCAGTATCTTGCTGTCCTCATGTAGTCATCAATTCACCATTAAAATTCGTGATAGAAATTCTACATTAAAAATAAAGATCAACATTCTTATATAATAATATATTTTATTATTATAATTATTTACTTCAGGCGCGGTCTATTTTACTTGCAATTTTCAATTTATTTATTTTCTTGGCATTTATTTTTTTAAAAAAGAAATGTGATATGAAAAAAAAAACTTTCTAAAGAATTATCTTTGTTTTCCTTTTTATTAAAAGAATGTGCACGCCAATAGGCATTGATTGTCCATGAGGTCCTGGATGTCCTCATTGAATTAACAACACTCAAGTTGTCTTGTCAGCTGGTTGGAAAAATTGACACCATCATAATTTAGACAACTTTTGTCCCGCATATTTTACAACGAAAAGTTATAACTTTAAAAATAAGATGCAAATTCATTTTGTTTTTAATTAAAGAATTTTTTTTTTAAAATATAATATTTAAATAATATTATTAAAATTCACTTGCTTCAAACCTATTGTAACTCTGAACAAAATGCATTCTTTCACAGATTTCTGACGCGCATATTTTTCTAAGCAGACGAATTTGACTTTTAACTCTTCTGTTTGAAAAATAAAAAGCACCTGTTATTGACCGGAGAAGAGATCTCCATGCTCAAGTGGATTCCTTTCAACAAGATGTGTCTTTGATAACGTCAACATAACGGCTGAATTATGCGAACAATTCTCCGACAGACTCGTCGCCTCAAGTCGTTCAGCTGACAAACATTTCAGGACGAACGTTTTTTTTTGTGTGTTTGTTTTACCATTTAAAGTACACATTGAAGTGCTGCTTTTTCTTTGTGTCTCCATTTAAAACAACCCTAAACAATGTTTGTTTCACTTGGAAAAACTTTTAATTCTTGAACATGACCGGCAACAATCTGCACAATATCAAAACCACACGCCTGAGACTATTGTAGTGGTGCGTGATCACAATGTTAAAGTGAAGTCGGCCCATTCGAAACACGTCTGTGTAAATTCAGTTAGCAATGTATATGATTTTTAGTTGCTGTTTAAATATAAAAAAAAAAAAAAAAAAAAACAGTGAACATTATAAATATCAACAGGAAGGACGCCAATTGACGAGGTTTTTCCATGTCATCAGCGCGCTGAGAGCAATTTTTGGCCTGCTGGTTTAATGCTAATCAAGACTTATTAAATAAACGCTTACAGGAGATAATGGACCAACAGATGTCAGGGGCGTCACTACAAGCATTACCTTCATCTCCAATTTTCACGGCGGGATTGCTCGAGCGGAATTCCACGGCCTTGGATTTTGGACTCGAGTCCTGGGATCCCAAGATATCGTCCTCCTACAGATGGGTGCTGTGGGTGCAGACGGTCCTGGAGCCCATCATAATTATACTGGGTAAGTTCTGGTTAGATAACCACTCATCGGGCGCATACTTAGGCCATACACCACTAAGCCATACACCAGTAGGCTATACACTATTTGGCCATACACTATAACTGCAGGCTTGTCCATGGGATTTTTTTTCCCATGGGATGGGATGGGAGAGGCATAAATTGCCATGTGATTGGATGGGATGGGACAGAAAAATATGTCCCATGGACAAGCCTTAGTCCATAGGAATGTTTTTCCCATGGGATTCCCATGTGAAACGTCCCATGGGATGGGACAGGCATAAAGTGTCAAGGGAGGTGATGCTATCGGACAGAAAAATATGTCCCATGGACAAGCCTGTCACCAGTAAGCCAATCACAAGTACGCCATACACCAGTAGGCCATACACAAGTCGGCCATACACCAGTATGTAATACACTATTAGGCCATACACCAGTAGGCCATACACTATTAGGCCATTCACCATTACGCTATACATCAGTAGGCAATATAGTTTTTCTTAGGTCATAACAATTAAGACATACACAATTAACTGTTACATCACTAGGCCATGCACCTTAAACTGATACACCATTAAGCCATACACCCTTAACCCCTACATTATTAGGCCATACACCATTTACACAACTTACAATCGTGCTGTACACCATAATGCCACATGAGTGTACCATGTACCATTCTTTTTGAGAGTCATTGTGCACAAACACCATTATAACATATACCATTGTTCCTCAGCAACATTTGGTAATGTATTACGCCATTATTCACCACTAATTTATGCCATTTATTATTGCTTATTGCCATAAACAAAACTAAAAAAAATAGGAAATTTTATAACCGCTAATGATTGTTAACGGCTAAAGTTAAACAGCACCATTACGTTTCTTGACTGGCCGCTCTCAAATAGGCCTCGTCATAATATGGTGGAGAGATATTAAAGGAAATATTTGTGGTATGTAACATATAAAGAGGTTATGGGACTTTAAAAAAAACAAACTAATAAAAATATTTTTTTAAACATATACATTAAGGACAAATTTCATAAAATTTTTATAAAAGGTACGAGTCAATATATAAATGTAGGTATAATGAGAAGGACGTATCTTATCAGCTATTTGGTAATTTTTTGGTAATTGGATTTGAAAAGGGAAATACAGTTTCGAATTTTTACTTAGCTAAATATTTTGAGAGCACATTGATTCGACTATATTCATTCTTCTAAACATTGTTCCGCTAAAATGTAATATAAAAATAGAAAATTACTCATTGAGCTATGACGTTTTCCGGTTTGAGAAATAACAAAGCCCATTCTGCAATGCACAAGGATTGCCTACAAACAGCAGCGGTGTTGCTAGGGGGGTGTGGACAGCAGCAACTGTAAATATCTTAAAGTGGGGGGGGGGCGGAGACACCAAATTGAATATTTCGTAATTTTTAGATACTGATAAACACACTAATTAGCAAATGTTTTAAAGTTGTGTGTGTTCTTTGACTTTTGTGTGTGTGTGTGTGGGGTTTTTTTTTTTTTTTTTTTTAAATTCCCTTTTGATGTATTTTTTAAAAAACGAATCTAATATTGGATTGCAAAGTTAGTCAGATATATTGATGTAGTTTAAAAGAAGAAAAGAGATGGAAAAATTAATTCCTGTTCACGTCAGTCACGGTTAATCCAGAGCTCGTCCATTTAATTGTACAACGCTGATTAAGGAACAACCGAATAAGAGATGCCTTTATGAATGAATATTTGTAACATCTTTTATTTACACTTAACTTTCCCTATTTAGAGAAATCCCTTGAATCCGGACGAAGGCTGGGGGGAAAATCTCTGGTACACGAAGGGCTGTGAAAAAGATGAGCCATCAGCTCAACTTGAGATGATGGGAAGTGACCTGAATTTTAATGATTTGTTGAATGTAAGATGACCGATATCTTGGAAGGGGAAAAAGTGCTGTTGATTTTATTGAATCCTTAGCGTTGCCTTCGGGGGTTGGGGGCGGGTGGAGGGAGTAATCTTCGGCCTCAACTCCTTATCATTACATCAGACATCTTCACGCCATATGAAAGATGTGGGGGGGGGGGAGATTTGTGTAACTCAATTATTATTATAAACTCTATTTCCGTCATCTCAGTGAAACATATTAGAGGAGCCAAGTGTTAAAACTTCTACAAGTAGATCATTAATATCCATACAAATAACGGCAAAGTACTTACTATAAATTAACCTTGTTTTGAATATGAAGGTCATCTGATCCTGTTCATAGACAAGCTTGATATAGGAACAATCTTTACACCCACTCTAAAAAACACCGCCCACCCCCGCCACCCTCCAGCCAGCGAGATCTTCTTGACGACTCCAGTGGTTTGCCGAGGCCCCCCCTCCTCTGGTTTCATATAACTAGCAGCTTGGGGGCCCAAAGTTGCACTGGGAAATTCCAATGAACTTCGTGATCATTTCTTTTTTCTTTTCTTTCTTCTTTCTATAAACATTATTAAGAAAATGAACTTTTCCAGCAAATAAGGTCCACAAATAAATGTTTGATGTCTTTTTTCAATAGTTTGTACGAGAAAATGTTCCATAAAGATTGTTCGAGATTCTTACATACAAATTTACATAGTTTAGACTATATGTCATCAAAGAATTGTGTCTTTGAAGCGTTGCTCTGATGAAAAATGACAACGTTCTCTACGAGTATAAAATTTACGCAATAAATGATAGAGAATAGGATTTGTGGTGGCTTTGTATTTTGTTGTTGTTGTTTGTGTGTGTATGTGTGTATACGTATTGTTGCTTGTTGTGGTATTTGTTTGTTTGATTGATTTTTGGTTTGTTTGTTGTTGTTATTTTTTTATTTTTTTTTTTTTTGTATGTTTTTTTTNTTTTTTAATAAAAATTTTCATATATATTTTATTATTTCTATCTACCAAAATTTTTAATTTAATTTTCCTTTTTTTAAAGCTACATAATGTCGGTAGTGCATATCGTTAACACTTCTTTAAGCATTTCCCTTAAAATTGTGTGTGAAATTAGTAAAATTGAATTTTTCTGGTGAACACAAGATAATTTACAATTTGTTGCAAAATTGCTATGCTTAGGTGATCAGAAAAAATATTATTTTTAATGCAATTATGAAATATGGTAGCGAATAAAACTAATACATAAAAGAAATACGAAGGGTTTGGTTTTTGACACATTTAATTAGCCGTCCTTTTTTAATATTATTTCATCAAATTTATTATGTCCTACTCATGGGGCATTCACATTAACCTCTCTCCTATTCCCTCGGGTATCCTAAGTAACTCTGTATGCACCATCACCCTCATGACCAGACACCTTTTATCCAAGTCCTGCTGCTGTCTGTACCTTTACTTACGTTCATATTTTTCATATTCCGCCAGGTATCCTAGGTAACACTGTAGCCACCATCACCCTAATGACCAGACAACTTCGGTCCACGTCCTGCTGTCTGTACCTGGCCGCCAAGTGTGTTGGTGACGCAGTGTTCCTCGCGGCCTTGTTTGTCGTGTGGTTATACCGCGTCAACGCCCCGATCATCAACAACAACGGCATCTGTCAGGTGAGGATGATGTTTGTACCTGGTGTCTGACGTCTTCTTCCACTCCTCCCACCCCTCAACCCCAGTCAGTGACATGCCTGAGATCAAAGCATAGTCTCGAACAGTAGGAGGGGGGAGCATTTTAAGGCAAGGTTTGCATTAGAGGGTCATAAAACACCAAATGGTTGCGACTAAAGAAAACTAGATGCGGCTCAAGTAAACACACACATTCAACCTAGATGTTTTGACACTTTCGAATTTGATGCAGGCTTCCGCGGTCCTCAAAATACCCGTAACTGGCCTATTTAGCCCGAGGGTCTAAGTTTTTCCCAACTCTGGTCTAAAAGCTCAAAAAGCACTCCTTACAAAAACGAATTAATATGGTGAAATGATGCCTAATCATAAATAATATAATAGTCCAAGTCACTCACTGGATGCGGAACGCTGAGGAACGATGTACAACCAAGGAGGTTTGATTACAAGGAGGTGGCGTGACGTCATTAGGCTGAAGCCAGACACACCCACGGCAGCCATCATGGCTAACTCAAAACATTGGAAGCTGTGTAGTGTGTACTGTGCACGTTATATTACTGTAATATTTGAACGTTATAAAATACTGCGTAATAAATTATAATAAACATTTTGTTTGCGTTGGGCATTTCTTTTTTTCTATTTACTTATCTGCACACGGTTGTTGTTTCGAATAAAGGCATATATATANTATTACTATTAATTATTAGCAATATTAAAGTCAGTATACAAAGAAATACAGGTCCAATTAACATTAGACCTTAATACTATTAGTTTTCTAGTTATGATCGTATATGTTATTTTAATTACTTAACTTATTTATATTATTTTAAACTATGTGGTATGCTATTGAAATTATTGAAAATTATAAGAGCATAATTAGAAGTTTTTATTGATGCTAAGTCCGAACTGATACTTACCTTAGAATTAATAATGTCATAATCCTTCTATTTAATGTTTGTTGTTCATTTTGTGTTATATCTTACTCATATTCACCATCTGCTTTTTACAAAGATGAGGATATATACATTTGACAAACACTTAATATTTTACATATATAATCAATAACTAATACTATTACTATTAATTATTAGCAATATTAAAGTCAGTATACAAAGAAATACAGTGTAATACAGGTCCCATTAACATTAGACCTTAATACTATTAGTATTAGTTTTCTAGTTAGAATGGTATATGCCATTTTAATTTCTTAACTTATTTATATTATTTTAAAACTATGTGGTATGCTATTAAAATTATAAGAGCATGGCCATAATTTAGTTAGAAGTTTTTACTGATGCTAAAAGTCAAAGTCCAAACAGATACTTACCTTTGAATTAATAATGACAATAGCAATAGTGTTATGACTATGATCCTTTTATTTAATGTTTGTCGTTCATTTTTTGTCATATCTTACTCACGTCTTATTTTTACAAGGATGAGGATATATACTAATATACATTTGACAAACACTTAATATTTTTACATAATATTACATATATAATCAAAAGAAATAAATTTCAATTAAAATTAGATAATATTACTAAGTAACATAAGAATAATTACAAGAGATAAAAATAATAATATGTTCTTTTTAATTATGTATAGAAGAACTAATAAGTCAGTGCTCTGCAAATTTGTTTATTTATATCGCATAATATTCATTAATATATAGTTATATAGCCTTTGTAAGCCTCGATCAGCTGATCGCATAAATAACTTTACATACATTACAGCGCTTTAAAATTTATAATTGACCCATTAGAATATCTAGAGCATGAGAAATGAACTAGGGCCTTAGGAGACTTAAGAAAAAAAACGTGATGACAAAATACGAAGTTCATTGGAGTCGTTACCAGAATGAGAAAACTGGTATCCTAATGAAAGCTGGTGGAATGTTTTGAGTTCAGCAATATGGCGATAGTCGAGGACGACCATCTGATAGCAGACCCCACCTCCTTGTAATCAAACCTCCTTGTGTACAACAGTATACAGCAGTTAGTTGAAAAATCGTGTGGTGATTAGCGCTGTAAAAATATTTAATATGATGACGTCATTGTTTGGTGTGCATCGGTGCGCAAAATACAACCCCTATTATTAAATGCTTTGCGTACATTTCAGAAAGTTTAATATTTCGTATTTATCAAAAAAGTACAAGTTAGTTGGGCTTTTGAAAAAGGTTGGCGCCGTAGGCGCCCTAAAAAAAGTGGGCGCCACGGCGCCCCGGCACAATCTAGTTTCTAATTAATGAGGGAAATAACAGCCGGTCTGGGGGGGTGGCACCCAGCGGAATCAAACGGAACCACGCTGCCGCCAGCCAAGTTTTGCTGGTGATTTTTTTTATTTTTTTTTTTTAAAGAGTGAGTCATGATATAAAATATCCATTGCAAATTTTTAATGAATAAAACAGGGATTCAGAATGATTTATTCCTGAAATCAATTCAGCTCCAATCTTCATTTATTTTATTTAGCTATAACACAATACTGTGCCATTTACTTAATAAAAGATTATGTTTGCCGTATAGGATAACCTTCAAAGGCTCAAGTTAAACAGTATTGTTTTTAAATCGTTACCTACACTCTTAAACAGATATAAACTTCTTAAGAAATTGTAACAAGTCATCCTTTTTAAACCATATGGAAAATATTAAATCTAATTTTATTTTATCATGACTAATTTGACCGCTGTCATCTCAGCGTAAGTTTGTTTACTCCAGATATAGCCTACCAGTGATATTTTTATTGTGGGAGTTAAAACAATTTTTCAATAATTTGTCTCTTATTTTGCCAATTGCATTGTATAAAAAAATAATAATAACAAAACCCATATCAAAATTCAATTTTGTTTTTCAATTTGTTAGTGTAAAAAGTTTTTTTTAAGCCTATGCAGATTTAAACCAAATTATCTTAACAACATTATAGAGGTAAAAAAAATAACAACCATTATTTATGGTGTCTCCGAATAAAGTTCAGCCTTCTGTAATGCGTTGTTGGCGTTCTTTTGACGGCACTAAATCTGTAGCGTACGGCCATCAAGATTATGCTGTTAAAGATCCATTAGCTTCCTGCTATTAGTGTTTCATTAAAAATATCTCAGTCCAAACACTGGAAGCGTTTTTTATTTTATAAGCTGCCAAAGGCTTTGTCTTTTGAAAAACAATACCACCCTAATCCCCCAACTGCCGAACACAGGAAGGCTGTACTCTATACCAAACAAAGTTTAAGCAACGCTTCCCTTATTATTAGAGGAATTATCCCCCCCCCCCACCCCATTCATTTTTACGGTAAAATAAAAATATTCTAGATGAAACAGTTCCTTGTTCTTAAATATTGCTTTCAAAGGTCGAGGTCAAACTTTGGTTACGACGTCACATCCGTATAAAATTGTTCAGTCGTCGCCATTTTGTGTCCCTTGTTGAGGGGTTATTTCTATCCGAGATGATGAACGGCTGAATGATACTGGATAATGATTAGTATTTGAGAAGTTTGTGGGGATTTTAATAGCATCTTGTGAGTGGATATCCTTGTGATGTCATTATGCAGAATAATAATCATCATCATAGTTGTGTAATTATCATTTTTTAGAACAGCAATTCTTTTTAAAGAAAAAAAGAATTAACAGACCTGCTTTAAATTCTTCACTCTTATAAAGCTTACATTTATAGACTTTATTCTTGGGTAGTGGTGGGAAAACCTTTGATGGGGAGAGCCACATCTGTGAGTCAAGTAACTTTAAATGTCATTAACTAGAAGGCACAACAATAATGATTTTAACAGAAAATTCTTAAAGGTTTTGAATTTTGCTGCAGGCTCCTGTGGGCCACCCAGAAATCCCGTGGGCCACCCAGAACCCTGTGGGCCACCCAGAACCCCGTGGGCCACCCAAAACCCGGTGGGCCACCCCAGACCCATGTGGGCAACCCCTGAACCCTGTGGACCACCCAAAACCCGGTGGGCCACCCCAGACACATGTGGGCAACCCCTGAACCCTGTGGGCCACCCAAAACCCAATGGGCCACCCCAGACTCATGTGGGCAACTCCTGAACCCTGTGGGCCACCGGGAACCATGTGGGCCACCCAGAACCCTGTGGGCCACCCAGAATCCTGTGGGCCCCCTTGAACCCTGTGGGCCACCCAGAACCCTGTGGGCCCCCTTGAACCCTGTGGGCCTCCCAGAACCCTGTGGGCTACCCAGGATTCTGTGGGCCATCCTGCACCCTATAAGCCACCCAGAACCCTGTGGGCAACCCAGAACCCTTTAGCGCTGTGATGTTCAAAGTCCGGTCCGACAATTAATGGCCTTGATGACATTCCTATAACGATGACAAATGAGGGAAAAAAACTGATCATATTCCACCAACTTTGATATTGATTTTATAAAGCCGATTTGTGTACAAAATTCGATGAGGTCCCATGGCAAAATCGATGATGTAATAATATTGCTTTTTTTTTCAAATTGGAAACGGTTATGAATGTGGTGTCGGTGTACTCAAAGTTTTCAGACAGTTTTTACATCAAATTTTTAACACAACATTCCCGTTTTAATTGTATGTCGACACATGTTATTTGTTGTAAGGTATTTAATTTTAAAATAAAAAATGTTAGTACTGTAACTTGCTATTATTCTATGCTAGTCAAATTTTGATATGCTGTATAGGCGTTTAAAAATATAAAATGTGCTTAGCATTAAAGTTTTGGGATGTGTTATCTCAGAAGCCTGTTTTTATTAATAAAAAATTTGTTTCGCAGATATGACTTCATACTGGTTATGAAAATACTTGATGTTCCGCATACCTTAAAGTTGATATAGCAACAAACGAATTTTCTTTAAACGATGTCAAAGAAAGCAAACTCATCGGCAAAGGCCTTGGCCTTTGAATGAGTTTCTTTCTCGAAAACTGCAGTCTTTACACGAAATTATTTTAAAATTAGGTACATAATCATAAAATAATTGAACATAATAACTATGTCTAATGTCTGTCTCATCTTAATTCTTTCAATATTTTTTTTTTTTTTACCACGTTCAAAATTTAAAATAAAATGTTAAATCCATTTATAGCTTGAAGAATGAATTGTAACATCAAAAAGCATAACGGTGTTTTAATGAAGGCAGGAATAGATAAGAGACAAATAAAGTCTTGCTTGTCGGTACATCCATAGGCGGTTAGCTCTACATCATTGGGGACCAACGGTAGACACCTGTAAAACGTGGAGTTTTAAATAGTATTTTATTAGGCCTTACCTGTAAAGCAAGAAGCGTACACCATTACATACATATAGGTCAGCTATACATTAAGCAGCGTACACATGATCACCACGAACCACGAACCTGTACAGCGAGACCCAAGCACCTGTAGAGAGAGGCCAAAGCACCTGTACACCGAGACCCAAGAACCTGTACACCGAGACCCAAGCACCTGTACACAGAGACCCAAGCACCTGTAGAGAGAGACCCACGCACCTGTACACAGAGACCCAAAACCTGTACTCCGAGACCCAAGCACCTGTACACCAAGACCCAAGCACCTGTACACAGAGACCCAAGCACCTGTAGAGAGAGACACAAGCACCATCTGTGGAGAGAGACCCAAGCACCTGTACAGTGAGACTCAAGCACCTGTACACAGAGACCCAAGCACCTGTACATTGAGACCCAAGTCGTGTACACAGAGACCCAAGCACCTGTAGAGAGAGACCCAAGTACCTGTACTCCGAGACCCAAACACCTGTACACAGAGACCCAATCAACTGTACACAGAGACCCAATCACCTGTACACAGATACCCAATCACCTGTACACCGAGACCCAATCACCTGTACACGGAGACCTTTTCACTAGAAAGTCAATGCCCGTACTATGTGAGTCGTTAAAACATCGTAAATTTTGGACTACAAGTGCTCAAGGCCTTGAAGGCAGTCGTTAGCTGGCATCCTGCTCGGGTCATGCGGAGCGATAGATCAATTCAAATGATATTATCTCTTGTTCAGAACGTGGTTGCCCGTAGGAGTAGGACCAATCCGTTCATTAAATGTGTCAGTTAAGTAAGAAATGAGTGGATAATTATTTCAGTACGTCAATACAGATTTATCTTATCTTAGATATACAGACGCTCCTTCTATGCAGAAGATAATTGCGTCCACAGACCATGAGAGATGATCTGTTGGCAAGTGATGCAGCGGTCACAGGCCACGGCTATAGGGGTTCCACGCATTACCCCAGCCGCCTAACTATTGTCTAGTTAGGTACCCATTCGGAGTTGGGTGACTCGGGGACTCCTCAGGCCCCGAGAACAAATCATCACCTTCGTGTGGATTCGAACTCGTGACCATCGGTATGACAGTCGAGAGCGCTAAAACCAAAATGTATTATATTATTTTATGTTAAATTATATTATATTTTATTACGTTGTATTTCATACTAATCATATTACATTATTTTTATTATATTTTATAATTGCATTACGTGTGTGTGCGTGCATGCGTGTGTGCATGTGTTCCTGGTCATTAAATGGTTTATAACTTCGATTAATGTTTCAGTAATTCATTTAAAATTCGCATTTCAATTGTCATTTGAAAATTTTCGCTTGCATTTTTCATTTGAGACTAGAAACACTGTTAAGACTTTTACCTCAAAGGGGTTTTTATGTAAGTATAACCCACAAGCTCTCCGCTGTTCGTGAATTCTGCTGAAGTCGGGAATACTTTTTATTCAATTCTTACCATCATCAGCTGATCTTTAGAGCTCGCAGGAATAAAGAAAAACTATGAGGATCATCCATCAGTCACAAGTTTGGTGCCCGACTCAAGGTCACTGACCTTAGGTCACCAACTTTAGGTCACCGACCCTATGTCACCAACTTAAAGTGACAAACCCTAGGTCACCTATCCTAGGTCACAGATCTTGGGTCACCGACCATAGTTCATCAACTTTAGGTCACCAAATGTAGGTCCCCGACCCTAGGCCACCAACACTATTCTTGGTGGCTTCAATTTATCTCTATGCTTCCCGAACACAACTCATGCATGTTGTTAAGATAGATAAGTTTATTTAAACTTTATTTATACATTTTTTATCATTTTTAAATATAGAAAACATGTTATTGGTACCCATCAAGAAAACACTATTTGGAGGAGAGAGAAAAAAAACGTTATTGGACAATACGAGCGATTTCATGCTAGAACAATGCTTGCTCATTACTAGGATATCGGACGTAATACACGCACAGCATTTTGGAATGACAATGACATTATGAAATATGTACTTAGTCAATCCAAACAACAAGCAAGACAAATCTATCATGGAAAAATATTTTATAGATTTAAAAATATTTTAAAAATAACTTCTGTAATGAATGGACCTTAAAAACAGATAAGCATGCCAGGGACTAGAAAGATATGCCTATACAAAAAAGCTTAACTCCCTTTGTAATTAACAGTTTAGAAATTATATTGAACTTAATTCTAAAATCTCTACTGGCATTTTGTCTCTGTAATATTACATACGATTCTTTTAGCAATATGAGTGACTTAAGATTTTTTTTCTTTCTTTTTCTCTTGTGCTAGACAATTTGTTTAATCTTGTTGTCAATGATTCATTGCGGGGCATCATTGACCTTTTACTGGCCGTGCTATCTAGAAGTATGACATGTCACGGTACTTTAGAACACACTAAGATTCTTAAATAATCTTTGGCACTTTAAAAACAAATCTTATCATTAAAATTTTGTCAATGTTTTGGAAGTAATTAAAGGCACTATAAAGGAGAGAAGTCTCTCAGACTTATAGTGCAACAACTGAATAAATAACTCAGTTTTACTGTAAATACGCACGTGAAGTGAAATGACCAACTAAACAATTCATTACGAACGGGACATTGCTTTTGTTAAGCATCAAAGAAAAAAAACAAATACGCTATCATTTTCCTAGATTTGTATGCTTACAAGTTTTCCTGATAAAAAATGTACATTCTTGTGCGGAATATATTTAAGATATATTTTTATGTTCTATTACTCGCGTCTGTTTGAGCAGCAACATTTATCGTGTGTTTTTAATGACATCTCTTACTAACCTTAAATATCAACAGTCCAAAAGGAGATGCCAGTAAAGACAACTTTCCCTTTTTTTTTTTATTTTACATTAGTGGCTTTATTGCGACTTTTTGTTGAGAATTTCATTTTACAGGCCCAGCCGTTAAAATATCTTCAATTCGCTCCTAGACCTTCGCATTTTTATCATAAGCTACTAAGCCTTGTGGACTGGATATGTCTATTTTACTTATTTGTAACTCTTCATTTTCTTCAAGGAAATAAAGACTTACTTCCCCCTAAGAGAATATTTTTCATAGAGAAAACTTTAACCACTGACGCAGAGAGACAGTCTTTAAGAAATTGATTTTTTGAAACACAGAATGCCAGTAGCCCGGTAATGATGTTGAGAACATTCTACCAACAACAGAGTTTTACTTGTCACACTGACACTGGCAGCTCGTGGCTGCACAACTTGGACGTAATGTACTCTGACGTGTGTTCTAAAATAAAGAGATCAATAGTTTAGACGCCGGGGCGTTGCCTACAAATTTTTGTTAACCTTTAAAAAAAAAACTTCATGTCCCATTACGAGGTATATATCTACACAAAAGACAAAATCAATTAATGTTAAATATTTGTTAAATCCTTTATATTTACTCGTGGTGTCTACTTGCTTGCTTGCCGAAAAAACGTTGGATCGATTTTTAACCAACTTTCCCGTATGCTGGCGAGCTGAAATTTTGCAGGCAGACTAGTGCCGATGATAAAAATGATATATTAAAATTTCTGATCGATCGAATGTACTGTACCGTATTTTCCCGCATATTTTATATCGTGTAAAAATGTGTAGTATATTCCACCCACGTTTAGACCCCGCACTATCTAATTTTATATTCTTGTTTTGACAGTAATAGTGCAATTGATGCATTATTCAGTTTTTAAAAAAATAATAATAAAATAAAAATAAAAAATCATGTTAAGCCTGGTCCCTTTTTGGACTCAGGACGTGTTAGCGAATTTTCGTATTATGTATTAGTACTTATGTTAGATATCAGCATTATGTAGTTATCAGTAATTGTGTTTAGATTTTAGACATATTTTTATGAATTTTTAGGAACTCTTGTGTGTTAGTGGTGGTAGGAACTCTTGTGTGTTGGCGGTAGTAGGAACTCTTGTGTGTTGGTGGTGGTAGGAATTCTTGTGTGTTGGAGGTGGTAGGAACTCTTGTGATATACATCATGGGTCTAGGACTTTCATGCTTCCAGGAGCTCTACTGCCACTACAAGAGGTCGGATCGAGTAACTGAGTGTTGATGCACAAATGGCAGGTCAGGACATACAAAAAACATATATACATCATGGGTCTAGGACTTATGGATGCTGAGATCTAGGGTGATGACAGACGGACGGATGGACAGACGGACAAAACGGATACAATAGCGCATTTCGACTTCTCGAAAATGCGCTAAAAATAAAAAAATTCAGATCCCACACGCCCACGTAGATACTCCGCAAGAGGGGTGCAGGCTTTGCAAAATCTGATATAACCCGCGAGGAATATGCGTAAAAAATGGCAATCAATTAATCTATTTTTAGATTATCTATATTTATTATCTCTATGTAACATGTTAATTTTTGGGCAAAAGTATTTTGGTGCGTATTATATTTACAATACTTTCTATAAAAAAAATATTCCCGATCGGTGCGCATTATATTATTAAATACGTTTTACGATACATAATTAAAATTTTGTATTTTGGATTGTATTGCGCTGCGTGTTATAATAAACATTCCTATAAAAGTATGTCTCGTATATAGATCTAGAGGATTTATAGTCTAATCTTCGTTTTTAACGGGTTTTTTTTTTATATTAAAGATTGTGTTTTCCGCTTAAAATTGAAAAGTTATTTTGTAAGATATAAAAAAGAATCGAACAATCATGTCAACTAGCAATACGTAGCCTTCATTTCTTAAGTAATTACGGTATTAAAAAAAGAAGTAATCAAGCATTTCGTTGATGACGCAGTTGATTCGATTGCTCTAATTTTTTTTATTTTTCCCATCACGAAAGAGAAGTAATGAAGCATTTTTGCGTGGCGTGAGGACAATACTCGTTAATCGATTACGCACATTCCTGAGATATCCTTCGGGGCGCATTAACGCTATATGTCTTGAGCATGGTTCATGGTTCTTTTTAAAACTAGAGTCATCATCTTAAGTGTTTCGAGATTTGATTGGTTAAAATAATTTCATGCTATTATATTCGAGTTATGTATTATGTTTTATTGCAAATGGTTTATTTTTTTAAAAATTAATACGCTCAATCTGGTGTGGATGTTGTGTGTGACTTTGTTCAAGGCTAAGCCTTCAAGAAGTTTAATAAAATCTGTTTCAAGTTTCCCACGTAATCTGTCACGTTCTTATTAAAAAATCAAACAAAACCTTAGGCTTTATAAAAAGAAACTTTTACAAATGTAATAAAGATATAAAACTAAAATGCTACCTCACCCTGGTGAGACCTATACTAGAATATGCATCTTCTGTATGGGACACATCCACCAAAGAAAATATTGATAAGTTAGAACAAATCCAAAAAAGAGCTGCCAGATTCATTACTGGAGAATATTCAAAACTGACAAGAGTAACACCGTTAGTTAAATCATTAAACCTTGAAACACGAGAGGATAGAAGAACCAAGAGTAAATTAGTAATTATACATAAGGCTATTAATTCTAATTTAGAAATACAACACAAAGATAACTTAATACAGCCATCAGATAGACATAAAGATAAAAACACCTTTCTAATTCCATATGCAAGAACAAACACATACAAGTTTTCTTTCTTTCCGTCCGGTATTCGGGCGTGGCATGGGTTGCCTGAAGAAACCAGGAAAGCCAACACTTTATCATCATTTAAAACTCTAGTAAGAATACAGGACTAAACACAAACCATAGAAATACATAGGACGCAATAATCTTCTGTACGGAAGGAGCGTCTGTAACATATAAGATAAGATAAGATATACTGAGAATATTCTTCTTTGAGGCTTTTCAACAAAATTTTGCATAAATATGAGTTAAGCTACATTGTTGAAATCTTTTTAAAATTGTTTTATTTTATAAATACTTTAGGAGTCTCACGTGTTCCCGGCTTTGTGTTGGCATAAAGACCTGCTTGTTAAACATTCGTATTTTTCATGTTCAAATTGCTGGTGAACTTCAACCCATGGCACGAGTCGACCTTGATCCTTGACCCCTGGACAGATAACGTGTAGAGTTTAAATTGTTAGGGGCGAGGCGTCTCTCTCACTCTAAGTTTCGACCAGGTTTTTCAATTTAATCCAAGTTTGTTACGGTTTGCTGATGTTGTAATTTATTGTATCATATTAATGTCAATTTCTTGACTTAGTAATTAATAAAATAAATGCTAGGATAAATGTTGAGGTTTACAAGAAAGTTATATACACATTTATAACTTGACGAATAGCAAAGACTTTACTCGGGCCTTATTAAAATGTTCATCGTACTCCGAGAAATCAGTTTCTTCCTTGACGTAGTGGAATAAGAAAAGATACGCTAGTCACAACACTGACTGGTAGATGAAAAGTTTACATCCATTTACACGCGTGTCAGATTGGACCCGAAGACATATTTGTCAGTTGAATTTGTAAAATCATATCACTATTAAATATTAACAAAAAAATGTGTGTGTATTTGATGTTAAAGAGCTGTTCTACTGAATAAAATGTTGACACAATATTCGCCTAAATGTTGGTCAAGGCAATGATTTGTTTTTTTGGGTTTTTCTTTTCTCAGCATCTTTATAACTTAGAGCGTGTGACGCATTTCCGTCAAAACATAAACCCAGCATGCGCAGTAGTAATTGTGACATTTAAATTTACCAAGCCGTTCATAAAAGGGCAATGAACAGAAGAAAAAAAGTATCTTCAAGGCTTGACACGAGCTTAAACAGAAAGAAGAAAAACTCTCCATCAGGCGCTCTAAAGACGTGTGTGTAATCAGGTTTCTCATTTAATAGCTGTCTGCTAGACAGCTCAATGGATGGCAATTTTCCCCCCTCTTTTTTTCTTTCCTTTATCTTTCATGCGCCAACGGAACGAACAAACCAAATAACCTTTTTAAAAGTTGTCTAACGAAATTTGTGTAAAAGTAAAATACGCGTTTTTTTTTCTCTTAAAAAATATATTCTGTTATATTTCAAACCTCTTTTTATTTAGAAAATAAAGTAATAGACTATTTTATTTTAAAGCAAGTATTTTTTGTAGGGCTGTTATCGATTAAATTAAATTTAATCGTTAACTTTTGAGAAATTAACGATTAATTAATCGATAATTTTGTTAAGCTAAAAATAAAGATGTATGACGTCATTAAACTGAAAATTTCAAGAGGAGTAATAATTTACAAAGAGGCAATGCATTTTTTTAGCAATAATGATGAGTTAAATAACGCGTTAAAGTTCAGGCACTTGGATGAAATTTCAAATTTATTTTGAAATATAGATCTACAAGTAATACAGCTATATAGATATTGTTTGATGATTAACAAAAACATAAAGATCTTATTTTTATCCCACGTGTTCAAAAGTTATGTTTTTTTTCTAAGACCTCATAATAATCTTTTTCACTACGCTGTTTTCCTTCGCATTTTGCGTCCTTTTATGACATTTTTAAAAATGCCCATGACTTAAGTATTTTATTTAATTTAATAATATAATATTGTTAGGAGATATATTTAAATATAAGTAGTTCAATAAAATGTCAATGAATTTAAATTTTGTTGCTGTTAATTTAAAATAATGTTGGTTTTTTGTATCATTTTCCTTATAAAACAGGTTATTTTTTAAGTTTAAACTTTTAGAGTCTGTTTTTTAAATGTAGCAGTTTGAACTTTAAAAATAACTATTTTTAATAATTAATTAAAATCAAATTCTTTAATTTTAATCACTATTTTATCGATTAAAATAATTTTAATCGATACAAACATTTACCGATTAATCGAGAAATTAATCGGTAATTTCCGCAGCCCTAATTTTTTGCCCTTTAAATGTTTAATTTAAGCTCAATTAATTGCTGCATCTTTTATGTCAAGAGTTTGTTAAACAAGCACCACATATTAAAATCATCTTTTTCTGGATACCTTGACGGAATCGTGTGATTAGCAAATAGCTGTTATTGTAATAGATTGGGTAGTTTTTAAATCCTTTATATTAACTTGAGGCGTCTGCTTATCGAAAAAAACTTTGGATCCATTTTTAACCCACTTCCTTGTAAGCTAGCGAGCTGAAATTCTGCAGGTATACTCTTTCCGATGACATAAATTATGTATCAAAATTTCAGATCGATCGAATGTATGAATTTTTATATTGTCTCTATTTATATCTGTGTGGCATGTTAATTTTTGTGCACGGGTGTGGCGGTGCGTATTACAATGAACTACTTATTTTTTTTATTCTTCCCAGTTGCGCCGTGCTGTGTGTATTATATTGACGATACTTTTGTAAAATATATTCCCCCATCTGCAAATATAAATTCTATTCATTGCTAAACTGTCTCGCTGTGCGAGCTATGTTAAAAATGTTTTTATAAACATTTTCTTCCGACCAATTCTAGCTGAAATTTAGCAGGCAGACTGTTGAAGTTTTTTTTTTTTTACTATAAATCCTTTGTGTATTTGAGACTAAAAAATTATATTTTTGGATTGTCGTGCGATGCGTATTATACTGAACATTCTTTTAGTTATGTCTCGTGTATAAAGGATTTATAGTAAAAAAAACTTTTCTTTTACAGTTTTTTTTTTTTTTAAATTCATACAACTTTTTTAAAGGTCTATTATTAAGAGCTAAAATATGTGGTTTGGCGCAAACCGCGTGGTACAGGATATTTTTTTAAAATTTTTTTTTTTAAAAATCAGAGTTACTAAAGCGGCTAAGATACTCAATGGCGTTAACAAATTGTATTTATTGTATTTATTGTATTTATTGTATTTATTAATAAGATTTTGTTTGGTAACATTAAGAAATGAAATTATTGTAATTGACTTTAATCATAACATATGAGTCCAGGCGTAAATGTGGTAAATATATTAATGAAAATTAAAACAGATTGTAAGCTAATGTTACTTGTTCCTTAAAAAAACCTTCTCTATTTTAAATGTACTTGAATTATTATTTTTTTAATGAGGCAATGAACCTCGATTTCTAAAGACACATTTTTACTGCATCTGATAAACTAAGTTCAATCGACATCCAATCAAACTTTATTTGTGGCCAAAATGTACATCAAAAACTTCACAAAATGTCAGATCAGTTGTTTTCAAAATGTACATCAAGAACTTCAACAACAAAAAAATCAAACTCTGTTACATAAATGTGGTTACGCCCAGCTACTCTGCTGTAAACAAAATTATTAAAACAAAACATTTGGAACAGTTACAATTATTATATAATGTGTTTCTTCTAAATATTTTAGTGATATTTTTTGTAACTGAATTGAGTGTGTTATTTGGGGATCAATAATTTGTCATTGTTTAATTTTTACAGCAAGGTGTGAGCTTATTTTAATCTCAAAGAAAATATTTTGTTTCGCCTAATTTAGATGAAGATTATCCCCTGGGGTAGAGGAAGGTTTGTTTGTTGTTGTTGTTGTTGTTTTTTTTTTTTGTTTTTTGTTTTTTTTAAATTTAAAGGGAATTTTTTTTATCCTGTAGAACTCAGACGGACATTTTGTAAAACCTTCTTTGATAATAAACTGAGAGATATCACACTCTATGATCTTATACTAGAGACTTCATGTTCCTACATCAAAGACATATCTCAGTCATGACGTCGTGTAGCCAATATGTACGCAACAACATTTTTACTTGGACTAAAGTCCTTTTAACAGTGCGAACTTAACATACGAAATTATTTTGGTCAAAGTGTAATGGGAGGATGACATTTTCAAGTGGTTTTGAATCGATTTTTCGGTGAATCCGGTTCACTCTTAGATGGAGGTTTCGGTCGATGGGGGAAATGGAAATCGAATATTGCTTTGAATATAAAAATATATTACAGGTCAAGAGAAATGGTGCCAGGCATTGATCTACTGTAATTATTTCCTTATGTGTCACCTGGTGCATAAGGGCGATAACCACGTTGTGCCGTGATTTTTTTTTTTTTTTTTTTTTAAGCGCCTGCTTCTCTTGGGTACTTCGAGGAAGAGGTCAGCTTTCTTATTACAAAATCTGTGAAGTGTCTTGCATGTCTTTGCTTTATTATTACAAAATATGTGAAGTGTCTTGCATGTCTTTCCTTTATTATTACAACTTCTGTGAAGTGTCTTACATGTCTTTGCTTTATTATTACAAAATATGTGAAGTGTCTTGCATGTCTTTGCTTTATTATTACAACTTCTGTGAAGTGTCTTACATGTCTTTGCTTTATTATTACAAAATCTGTGAAGTGTCTTACATTTCTTTGCTTTATTATTACAAAATCTGTGAAGTGTCTTACGTGTCTTTGCTTTATTATTACAACTTATGTGCCTTGTTGTACATGTATTTGCTTACTTCTTACCGGATCGTTGCATTATCTTTCATATCCTTGCTTTCTTATTACAAAATATCTGCATTTTCCAACATGCCTATGCTTTCTTAACTTGACTCAAATCATTTTAAAAGAAAAAGCGACTTCTGAAAAAGCTTTATTCTATTTCTAAATTTCATTAAAAACAATATGTCCAGGCAATAGTCAATACAGTTCATTGTTTTGGTAACATTTACCTACAAATATCTCATTACAAATTTTTAAAGACGTTTATTTTTTTTTAACATCAGAACAATAATTGTATTACAGTAAATTACTTTAAAAAACATAGTTCATTTCTATAGTGGTGAGACACGGGCATCTGATTTATTTATCTTTGATTCATTGTATTTGATGCTTTACTTTCTTTGTTTCAAGATATTCGATGCTTTATTTCTCTTTGTTTCAAAGTAGTCTTTGCTTCATTTCTTAGTCTTTGATTTTAGGCATTCGCTGCCTTATTTTGCAGCTTGGCTTTGATTTCTTTAAAAATGTGGCCTAACACATATGGTTTTAAATTTGATATGGAATCCGTTAGACAACTGCGACTGTACCAACTACTTCTACATGTCTGGAGCTGAAAATAAGCTTAGCAAAATCATCCATCGAGTCGGTACACTTAACACACCAAGTTTTGAGAGGACGGGCGCGCAGGGTGTATTATGTGGTCATGATCTGCTTAATGTTCTGGGGAGAGGGGGCCGCAGTGGATGTTACACTGAAAAAGAAAACACGACCCGTGATATTCTTCGAATCAAGTTTCATTTTGAATATGTCACCACACATTCGTGACAAAATATCAAGCGGGAATTATTATTTTATTTTCACACAAAATTTTACGTCTCTTGGCTTCAAGGAGGCTAGGAAATGCCGTTTAACATTTAATATATTGATATGAAATTCAAATAACATATCTGTGCTGCTTAGTTATTGACCATCTAATTATACATTACCTGATATAACTCGGCGAACCTGTTGCAGCGTCAATACGACAATCTTACTTAGTGCAATCCCATCCCCCCCCCAAACCTTTCACGCCCCTATGAAACGGCACCGCGTTTTTTCATCGAGAAAGAAGTACAATTATATAGCTGACTGTATGGCATCTTGATGGCATCAATGTAGGGGACAAATAACGCTATCAGAAGAACTATAGCATTATATAGCGTCACGAAATGACTCATACATTCCCACCCATGTAATGTCAACTGTGTGGGTTGAGCGTTATGCTCAACACATAGCGCCACCCCTTAACCTGTATTTACTTTCTATAACAGAAATGACACACACTAACACAGTTGTAACGATAACCAAATATAATCCAACCCTTATCAATCTCCCAGCCAGCACCCTCCCCACCACGAACAACTATACAACAGAACATCCTTTCCAATAACAACAATATTATTGTTTTTAAAGAAATTCCCAATACTGATGTTAGTCTCCACGCCCTCGGTACTTTTACAAAATTCCCAATACTGATGTTAGTCTCCACGCCCTCGTTACTTTTACAAAATTCCCAATACTGATGTTAGTCTCCACGCCCTCGTTACTTTTACAAAGTTTCCCTCGTTAAGATAAAACTTTAATAATTTCTCCCCTCTCCTCATTCCTGTTCGAAGACAAATTTGTTAGACATCAAATCAACATTTGAAATTTCCTGGAACAGCCACAGCAAATACATAAGCGTATATACAGACAATACCGCCGAGAAGTCATATTGAGAGTTACGTAATGAAAAGTTTACTTTTAACGTAGTGAACTGTGCTACATATAGCCCCCTTCTAATTCCTCTCTCTCTCTCTCTCTCTCTCTCTCTCTCTCTTTCCCTCTGTGTGTGTGTGTTTGTGTGTGTGTGTGTCTTTCACCCTGCCTCTCTCTCTGCCTCTGTCTATTATCACATGATAGTATTTGATATATGATTGGTTGAGAGAGATTACGTGATGTATGAGTCCCAGAATGCGATAGGAGTTGAAAGTGTGAGGAAAGGTGAGCAGGATGCTCAATCCATGTCACTGTTTATCTGTAAATAAGTTCTAGTATTGGATTAAAGTTTATTATGTTATAAAGGACTTACGTGTTTTAATGAGAGCCGGAATGTGTGAGTAATACACGGCTACAAGTGTGAAAGCGGCACAACAGACAAATACATTACAGCTATCTCTCTCTCTCTCTCTCTCTCTCTCTCGTTCCCCCTTCTCGCTTTCTTCATTTCTCTACTTATTATCACGAAAAAGAAAAAAACAAAACAAAAGACGCAAAATATTCTCTAAATAAATCACCAATTGTCTTCATATATTCATTAAAGGACAAACCTTTTACTTTTCCATTAACCTTTTTTTTTCCCTTTCAAAATGAGTCAGGACATCAACAGGACAACAAGCCAATTAATAGAGACATCCGTGGCCCGATTTCTTGTTTTTCATGTTTTCGTGAGATGCTTGGAAAATGATTCGACCAATCACCTACGGTTTTCGAGAGAAAATCATAAACAAAAAAACTACAGTTGGTTTCGCTGTCGCATCTTTAAAACTTCCTTCCATTCTTTCGTTTTTTTTCTTTTAATTAAAGTTCATCGATTTTTATTACTGTTTTTATTATTCAATATTATTAGTTTACAATTTGTACAAAAAAAACAAATCTTTATTCCGTGTCTATAACATGTCAGTTTGTGTAGCTAGTTTCAGTCCTGTGGGAGGGGACCCGAGGATTTTTATACCCCCCCCCCCCACACACACTTCTTTTATTTTCCCTTCCCACGAACGAAGCTCTTTAGTCGACGAATGATGGCTTTATGCTCAATAAAGTTGTTTTTAATATTTAAAATTACCACAAGGGGCAGACCTTTCCCTTCTGTTTATAAAAAGACACTGAAATATGTATATTATTCTTGGGTCTTTGGTTAATTATTATTATTTTATTTAAGTAATTCATTGACAAGTAGCTGACAATGACAGAAAGTTTATGAAAGCTCAAAATGCTAGCTCAAAGATATGCCAAAGAACAGTTTTATGACGTTTTATTAATAAGATATGACGTTTTCTTATCCGATAAATAATGAACCGTTATAGTTGTTTGACCAACCGAGGTCAACAATCGGCCAATAAAGTGTCCCAAGTGTTTTAGAATATGAACATGCACCTGCACCTACCAACATATCGAAATGTCTTACAAAATATTTTCACGCGCTTTTTCAAATCACCAATAGCGAATTGAAAAGAGTTATTCTAAAAGCTAACAAACATTCTATAAACAAGTATTGTCTTCGGAACATAAAACAATGTATTGTTCCAGTTGCACGAGAAAACGATATCAAGGTTGAGATTCATGGATCTTGTGGTCAATGAGTGAATGATTTCACTCCCCTTCCTCTAAAGAGATATTTACAGTTAAAAGACCCTTTAAATATTGCCGATCCACATAAAGGCGGGTTTCTGAGCTAGAGAATCGTTGACAGCTTCTAAAATGTATAATACAGCCTAAATTTACCTATAATTTCTTTGTTGCCATTTCAACCCCAATTTTTGTCTAAATAAAAAATGTTAAATTTTCAATATGTTAAATATTTGAACTCAAAAGCAATCCTATATCTTACGGCAAGAGATCGGGAGGAATGAGATAAGATGGAACTAGTTGAGGCGGAACAGTTTTTTAAAGGCTCTCATGTAAGATGAGTTACACGTCAGGTAAACTACGGTGTTGACGGAGCAGTTGACGACTTGGGTGATGAAAACCACGCCGCTGATGATGTGGACCGTGAGGTTGATTTTAGCGACGACACGAAAGTCAGGGTTGACATACAGGGCCACCATAACACCGAATCGTACGGCATTGCAGATGAAAGTGATGATTGCCAAAACTGTCACCATTCTGGCTAAACGGAAGTTCTTGTTGTTGACCTTTGACTTCTCCTTATAAATGCCAAGGCTCTCTGTTTTGGAAAGATCCCCAACCACTTCGTCCATCGTAGCTCCTTTTTCCGGCCTGGGTTCCAGTTCCGCGTATCCGAAACTAGTATTTTCGGAGTTGATATGCGATGTTTCGGGAAAAGATTTACTGTAAGCCTTATTCACTCTTTGTGTTTTTAAAACATGAGCGTTGCTTTTCTCTTGGAATCGGGCTGCTTTTGAAAGTCCCATAACCATGATTCCACTCGTGATGAGGATTAGAGCCAGCGATAGAGCAGCGAGGATAATGTTGTTTAACGGCTGAAGATAGTCTTCAACAGTCCTTTTACGTGGCGAAGACCACAGAAATAACCGCGTGGTGTTGGTCCTGGGATCGAGAATCGGTCGAATTTCAGCGAACGCGAAAAAGAAAACATAGAGTAGGAAGGTGCTCGCGTAGATGAGTATCAGAAATAATATCGATCTTTTGAATGTGAAAAGGTCTTTGAACCGGAAAGGCAACACGACGCAGGCGCATCTCTCGATGGAGATGAAGACCGTTGTGTACGTGGAGAGGTCGTAGAAACAAAACTGACCCTGGACGAGCAGCACCCACACAGACAACGGGTCCAGGTACAGGAAGGTGGCCGCTGTAGTCGTTATGCTGTTTGTCATGCGGGTCAAGGCCGCCATGAGTCCAAACACAAGGGAAGCGTTGTCCGTCAAGCTGAGTGAAAAGAGACACAGCGACATGCAGTCTCGGACCCCCAGCCTCAGAAAGATCACCGTGTTGATGATGTTGAAGACGAGGCCTGGAGTACCGACGAGTAACGAGGCCGCCGGGGATGTGTACTCGATGTATTTGAGGAGATCATCACCTGACGATGCTTGAGTGCCCACAAGCTTTGTTAAGTTTAGGCTGGTCCTAGGTGTCGTCATTGTTTGTGTCTATGCCTTACACTGAACACTTCTAAACCATCGAAATGACTTTATATTTATTACTTTAATTATTGGTTATTTCTAGTAGTCTTGAGGGGTTTTTTTTTTGTTGTTTGTTTTTGTTTGTTTTGTTGTTGTTGTTGTTGTTTTGTTTGTTGTTGATGTTTGGTGACAAAGTTGACAAAAAGAACTAGTAGAAGTGTTAAATGCATCATTATGTCTTTTTCTTTCTATCGGCAACGCTAATGGTGTCATTATACATATTTTCTTCCAGCGTAACCAAACTTATGTTTGATTCAATGAGTCTCTACCAGGTTGTAACTTAGCCATGTTTCTTATAGCATATCTTAAATTTTTAACTCTAATTCAAGTATAGCTGATCAGTCTTTAATTAAAAAGACTAAGAAGCATTACAACATAGATTATTTCTAGATGATATGTTTTAATTTCTTTGATGTTTCCATGATTAAGTATACCACAAAGAAATAAACCAATTGGAGTTAGCCTAAAAAGATCCAATGGAAAGTCATTTTATACAATTATGTCTAATTCTCGGTGATTTTTAAAATTATATTTTAATGTTTCCATTACTTCACTCCGTAAAATAATACAAATTATTCAAACCAGCGTGACAGCAACTTCGATTCAATTTAAATGCCATAATTGTTTCATATGCTTTTAATTATGGTAACGATTTTCTAAACTGTGCTAGAAAGAAAATTACTGCCTCATTCAAAACGTACTTAAAATTTGTTAATAAGTTGTCAAAACGTGTCATAAACGAATCCGGCAATGGTTAAACAAGTAAGATTTTAATTGTCTCGACAAGACAAAGAGATTCCGTCATTGTCATTTGTTATTTTAATTATTTTTTGTTTACATTTGATGTGGGCATTGATAGCTACGTGCTAAGATAAATGACGTTCATTTCTGAACCAGTAACGTCGAAATCAATTAGGCGTTGTATACATTGGAGTCGCTAGGGTTTGTGTCACCCGGCAAGGGCCGCACCACCCGAATCCCCCTAATGACGACTCTTATTGTGTGTCGTTGCTTAGTCATCCATAGATTTACTTTGCAGTTTGTCGTAACACAGTGGTTGGCAAAAAAACGGCCGGCGGGCCGCATGCGGCACCCCAGAGTACATTATGCGGCCCGTAGACTTGTACATGCTGCGGTCTTATGTCAGTTTTTATTTCCTTTGTTAAGAATTTTCAAAACATTTTTTCTTAAATATTCCGAGTATTTAACTCGAAGCTATGGATATTAAATTGGTTTTATGGCTCCACAAATGATAAATGTTCATTAGTCATTATTTAAAAATGCATTTCGGCTCAACCGTGAGTGGATTTTGTTTATGATTTACATATTGGTGGTTTTGTAAAAAAATATTTTAAAATGCAATTTTAACTATTAAATAAAAGTAAATTAAAGCAAGTTGTTGCCAAAATAAAGAAAGATTTAGGTCGAATGTCTTGCTTTTAATGACGATTGGACCGCTAGATCGTTGAAAGCAAAGCAGTCTGCTCACTGAGCCGTGAGTGTGTGAGCGTCTTTAAGAAGTACAATTTAAAATGACACCACCAAAAATAACATTCCGATTTTAACGAACTAATAGAGAAAAGGGGAATTACCAGGAGTTGGTTACTAGTTTTAAGCAAACTGTTTTCACCAAAGAGTCTTAATACAAAATGCTGCAACCGAAGCCAGTTTGGTGCTGTCTCACAAGATTTTAAAACGGAACAAGTCTTTGACAGTAACTTCATCAAGGATTGCTTGTCTGATTTAGCAAGCATTAAGTGTCCAGAACAGAAAACAAAATTCTATAGCATTTCTTTATCAAGGAGAACTGTAGTCACAATAGCTTGTTTGCACATGAAATGAATGTGCACGTTAAGTCATTTCAGGCAAAGCTGTCCCTGCCTCCAGGCAAGCAGGTGAAAACAGGTTTTGGCATTTCCCTTTGCTGAAACAGAAACCAATTTCTGGTGAAAAGGCTGCCAAGTTGATGCCTTACCCGTGGAATTTGAAAGGAGGTTTAAAGACTTCGAGACCCTGGAACCACTCTTCAATAGCCCCAGTTCGCAATTTAGTGCAGAAAGCTGATTCACTCCCGCAGTTAGAGCAGCTTTACCCGAAGGAGTGGTTTAAGTCAGTTCTTCTGGTGTTTTGTGGATGTTAGGCCAGCTGCAGCATTTCCACGTTTAAAAAAAACATTTCCTGCCAAACTATTGTCACAATTTGAGCAAGCTTTTCCTGGCCTGAAAGTAAACATGGCTAAGAACAGATCCCTGTTGACTGACTGCAATTTGAATGGTCAGCGTATATGTCAATTATGTTCCTACTTCTTCATAGTTATTATGACAGGTAACAATAAACTTTTGTTGAAAAAATAATGAATAGTAAAATCTTATTATCAAATTAGAAAATGTTTCAGTTCCTTTTTTTTTTTGAAATGTAATGTACATGTTTGATTGAGTGTGAATGTGAAATAACATTTTCAGTATATGCAGTGGCGTCGTGAGGGGGGGGCGGTGGGGGCGGGCCGCCCCGGGTGACACCATCAGGGGGGTGACACCAAAGCCTAAAATTTTACTGTTCGATTTTATGTCAGAAGAACAAAGAATAAACATTTCTTTCAACTAGAAATAAAGTAAGAAATACGATGATAAACATTAAACACAAAGATTTTAATTTTTTTAAATATCAGTTAACTTGCAATATTAAAAAAAATTCCAGCACACATACAACATTTTAAAAAATAAAAAAAAAGTCGCAGCAGAGACATCTTTAAAAAGGTTGGACATAAAGTCATTAAGGTTTTGACACACTAACAGCATGAATGATTTCCACCTCACTATATCCTCCACCTTAATGGGGTTGGTGGGGGGGGGAGTACAATTTTTTCAAGTTTTCGTTGTTGTTTTTTAAGAAGAGAATTTTGAATTCAATGTCTTTGAGTCAATATTTTGTTATATTTATTAAAGACGTGCAAGCATGGATATGCATGTTTGTATATAAATAGTCCCCCGGCTACGACGGTCCCATCCCAACATACGCTGTTTCGTGGTTACAAACGAGCCCATATAAAGAATAATATTACGCGTTATTCTGTATTTTTTAATGTTTTTTTTTTCAACGTTTGTTTTTCATGGGGTAACGAATTGTTTTCTCTATTTGAAATCAAAAAGTTATAAAAAAAATATCTATTATTATTTCAACCTACAACTTAAGTTTGCGATTTTTTTCATGGCGACGTTTTCAATCAAGTCAGTCAAGCTAAATAAGCTTACAAATTCCTTTTCAATAGTCATTAGAGAGTACATATTCAATCTTGGTTGTCCAATACGAATTCTAACTAATTTTTGTATTTTTTTAAGAGTTCTGAAAATTGGACTAATTATGAAGGTAAGCAGTCTTCGAAATTACTTTAATATTCTTCATTAACTTGGTTGCTGCCCATCGAATGGCGTCATTTTTGAGCTCAGAATGGATGTCTTTATATGCGCTTAATCGATGTTGTGTGGCTTCAAAAAGTTTGTCAATGATTACCATAAATACCATTTTGGTAATATCAAACTGACACTTTCTTTTCTTTGATAGTATTATCGATTATTTATAGTCTTTTTTTTCCCACGGACTTGTCCTTTCCTTTGTCTTCATATGAATCAAATTAAAAATGATTTCTTTTAACAAACTCAATGAGAGACTTCAAATACTTGGCTGAAATCAAAGATATTCTCGGCTCTTGAAGGGATAATTTTGTTTTCTGAAATCTCTCTAAAATTGTTTTCCCTAAAATTCAAGTAACATAGCGACTTTAATTGTTTAAGTTCCTTCCGAAATCTTTCTGCTTCAAGTCAACAGACACTGGGCTGATTTTCGTTGATATTAATTCTTTCAGTGCTGCAATATTTGTGAGAGTCATGTTGAGTTGTTGTATTGACATAGTATGAGCATGCGAGTTGACTGAGTATGAAACACGTGGTTTGTGATGTGAACGGAAAATAGTGTGTGGTCGGGAAGGGAGAGGATGTATGGCTATCAATGTAAGGTTCGCTACGTAACAGAGGTTGATTCAGGATTCATTAAAGATACTTGCTACCCATACTACAAGGAGTTGAAGCCGTGTGTCTTGACTTGAAAGTTCGTTTTAAGCCACCAAATTCACTTTGATTAGGGCCTCTAATTCCCTTAGGCCGGCCCTGCTTTTAGCATTATGTCGGGCTGACCATCTTGTGTCAAACAAGGCTTTATTAACTTGTATCACTTGTATGTGTTTTGGAAGTATCTGTCGACAATGAGTAGATGTAACAAGCCAGGTATAAAAATTTGTCAGAAGACAACTGCTCCACGTTTCCCAACCAAGTGAAGGGAATGAGCTGTACACGGCACATAATGAGCAGCACTGCACTTCTTACAAAGATTAGCCCAGACTCTGTTATACTTTCTACTTATAACTGCAGCATTGACCTATGACTGTCGAAGGCATTTTCAGGGATACATACATTTGCCCATCTTTATTATACATTATGATAACATTTAAATTATTGGGGGCCACTGGCTTTAGTCCGCTCAGCCCCCTCCATTCAATCAACCATAGGGGGAGGGGTCACGGATCTGTGAAGATGTGTGACTAGGGGGTGGGTGTGTTTAAAAATGTGACGTCACGTCAAAAAACACCCCCGCAACTTTAAATAAAAGTCCCCTTAAATATTTGATTGTTTACAATTTATTTAATGACGTTTTCAATAGCTCCCCGCGTGTTACGATACTAGAGTGCATACTTACACTAAATACATATTTAAATGACAAAATACTTATTTGCAACATGCTAATTTTTATTGAGAAAATTAAAGCTTTGGAGAGGGGTGTCTAAGCTTTGTGACGTCATAGCGGAACAAGGGGTTGGGGTTTACGTTTTTGTGACAAAGTATGACGCGGGTGAAAAGGGGGGGTGTGAAAATTGGTAAACTCACGTGACGTCATTTATGGACGTCCCCCTTAAATTATGAAGGGGTGACACCATGAGCTACCGCCCCGGGTGACACCAACCCTAGCGACGCCCCTGAGTATATGCACATCGTTATTATCATTTATTTATATTTAGACGTAGTCAATTTTAATTGAAGTAGACAAAATATATATGCGCCCCACTCCTATAACAATAAAGTTGTCAATGCGGCCCTCCATAGAAAAAGTTTGCCCACCCCTGTCGTCACATACTAAAACCAGGTTCTGTTTCTAGTTCACAGTTAATTTCAATATATTTTGTTTTAAGGGCGGCTGTTTGTCACGATTACGACTGTGCTACTGTTTTGTTATGTAAGTATTTGTGGATATAGGTATTTACAAGTGTGTCTGCGTGTGTGTCGTCAAGGGAATATAAGTGATGTCGTTATTTCTTATAACTATTCGCCATTTATCACTTGACAATTGAAGTCGAAGCCTGTAATTAATTACATTTTACTTCGGCAAATACCTCGAAAACAATATAAGTAAACGAGAATACGTTGATGCTCTACAAATTCCAATATTATATTTGGTTAGCACGGTATCGTCCTATATAAACTCACCTCTACAATAAAATTGTCTGTACATCTTTCACCCTATCCTCTTAACAAAAGACTCAAATTAATCTTTTATTAAAAAATATATTTGTGTGTATATATATTAATTATAAATATATATAAACTTTTAAAAAATATTTTATTCAAACTGAGTCCTCGTGTATGTATTTCTTAGATGCAAACAAAATATTGTTCACCATAAATCCAATTCGCTTCTATCAATCGGCTCGCAATTGCTCCCAGCTACCCACCTTTTTGACAAAGAATTTTCAGTCAAAAATGGCTTCGAATAGTTTTGAAGGTTGAATAAAACCCATTTACCTATCAATTAAAATCCATGTTTTGGAATTCACTAAAAATTGAGGGGGGGGGGGAATAGTGTATAATTCGTCATCAGAATGTTCTCTTAAATACACTTCAAGCAAACCAGCTTTTAAAATTGTAGGATTTTTTTTAAAGTTGAAATTTAACATGCCGTTTCCCGTTTGTTTGCCTTTAAAACTAAAGCTAAAATGTGTGCAGCCTTATGACTATGAATGAAAGGATGATCATTCACAAACGTGATGTATTGTCTTTTTTTCATTTAGAGAAAAGCAACATAAAAAGTAGGTTAATTTAAAATTGCTTAGATCAGGAATGAACTAAACACATAATAGAAAGCAAAGAGAGTTCCACGAAAACCAGTGATACATTTCTAAAATGCTTCGAATTAATATAATATTATATATTATCTATATTAAATATATATATTGTGAAAGATGTTCACACACTTGTAACTTATTCTTCATTCACTA
Source organism: Radix auricularia (assembly GCA_002072015.1). Classification (NCBI taxonomy): domain Eukaryota; kingdom Metazoa; phylum Mollusca; class Gastropoda; family Lymnaeidae; genus Radix; species Radix auricularia. The sequence continues at coordinate 250,320 of MUZC01004604.1, read as the reverse complement.
AACTCCAATGCAGATTGCACAAATAATTACGTTTAATCACTGAACTTCTGTACTACCATTATTCGTACATCTCTCACTAGTATCTATCATCTCTCTCTCCGTCTCTCTCCGTCCGTGTGTGTCCGAGTCTAAGTCCAAGCGCCCATCTTATACCTCTCGTCAACTCCGCCCCTCCAACTCTCACCGTCCGAAGGTCAACTGTCAATCAAGTTTGTACCTCCCCTAGATAAGACGGTGTGGGGTGGTTTACGTAATCTATCACTGGTCACTAATCCCCTACCCGAGTCGCTCTGACTGACCATACATGACACCTGGGCTAGACGTATGGTCCGTTCCGTCTACCAAGCCTTTATTACAGGTAACATCCGCCCGCCACATTGCCCTCCGTCGTTGGACTAAGCCCGCCAGACTTTTGGGCTCATCAAGGCCATCAGCCAGACCCATCTCAATGTTTGCCCGACCTAAATTCCCCACAATGTACATTAATATATATAAATAAATGCTGCGGAAAGTTACGATTAATTTCTCGATTAATCGTTAAAATTTTGTTGATTAAATGTCGATTAATTTTTTAATCAATAAAAATTAGATTAAAATTTATTTTTATTTATTATTTATTTTAAAAAATATTATTTATTAATAATTAATCATCCTTTTTTAAAAATATATTTTCTAATGTACAAACTTCTCCCGCGTATTATCATATTTCGTTAATTTATGTTGACGTGTAGGTATAAACGAAAAATGGCGACTAATTACAGCTTCAGCCTAGTTAAGGCTATAGGGTTCTTCATTTCTAAAACCGGAAAACGTCATAGGGCATTTCGTAATGTTCTTTTTTCAGATTACATTTTAGCGAAACAAAGTTTTGAGGCATAAATACAGTCAAATCACTATGTTCTCAAAATTGTGAACTTAGTAAAATTACGAAATTGTTGTTTTTTTTATTTTGCAAGTCCAATAAGCTGTCTTAAATTAACGAAGAATTAAAAAATTAGCTGATAAGATCAATCATTCTGAATATACCTACATTCACGTGTTGACTCGTATCTTTTATTAATTTTTTAATGAATTTGTCCTTACAAAATATAAATTTAGATATAATATTTCTATTAATAGATTTCCGCCATATTATGAACATCCCTATATTAATAAAAGGGAAAGCCCTGACTGACTCACTCATTCATCACTAATTCTCCAACTTCCCGTTTAGGTAGAAGCATGAAACTTTGGGAAGTTGTTGGTTACCATAAAACAACGAGAATATGCGAAAATGAATTTTAAAAATCTCTGTCATGTGGGGCCGGGGGCCCAAAAACATTTTTTTTCCAAATGTGGGCTCTATAAAAATTGAAAATCACCAATTTTCCTACTTCCCTTGAAGGTAGAGGCATGAAACTTTGGACATTTGTTAACAACATTATAACTGGAAAAAAAAAACAGAATTATATTTCCCACTCAGGGGGGCCGGGGCCCCAAAAAACGTTTTTTTTCCTTATAGGAGCTTTATGAAAATTGAAAATCACTAATTCTCCTAATTCCCGTATAGGTAGAAGCATGAAACTTTGGTTAATTTTTTGAGTACACGCTCCCGACAAAAATTGGCAAAAAGAATGTTAAAATTCCCTCTCATGGGGGAACGGGGGCTCACATATAGTTTCTCTTATATTAAAAACCGATTCCTCGCTAACTCTCTAAATTCCCGTGTAGGTAGAAGCATGAAACTTTGGGAAGTTGTTGGGTACCCACTCACGACGAAAATTGGCGAAACAGAATTATAAAAATCTCTCTTATGTGGGGCCGGGGGCCCAAAAACATTTTTTTCCTAATTTGGGCTCTATAAAAATTGAAAATCACCAATTTACCTATTTCCCTTGTAGTTAGAAGCATGGAACTTTGGACATTTGTTAAGTACATGATCCCAATTATAACTATAAAAAAGAGTTAAATTTCCCACTCAGGGGGGCCGGGGCCCCAAAAACGTTATTTTCCTTCTATAAGCTAAATAAAACTTGAAAATCACTAATTCTCCTATTTCCCGTATAGATAGAAGCATGAAACTTTGGTTAATTTTTTGAGTACACGCTCCCGACAAAAATTGGCAAAAAAGAATGTTAAAATTCCCTCTCATGGGGGAACGGGGGCCCAAATATAGTTTTTCTTTATATTAAAAACCGACTCATCACTAACTCTCTAAATTCCCGTGTAGGTACAAGCATGAAACTTTGGGAAGTTGTTGGGTACCCTCTCACTACGAAAATTGGCAAAAAAGAATTATAAAAATCTCGCTCATGTCCGGTCGGGGGCCCAAAAACATTTTTTTCCTTATATTGGCTCTATAAAAAATTGAAAATCACCAATTTTCCTATTTTCCGTGTAGGCAGAAGCATGAAACTTTGAACATTTTTTGAGTACATGCTCTCCACGATAATTTGAAGGAAAAAAAAGTTAAATTTCCCACTCATGGGGGTTGGGGCCCCCGAAAACGTTTTTTCCTTATATGCGCATTATAAAAATTGAAAATCGCTAATTCTCTATTTCCCGAATTGGCAAACGCATGAAACTTTGGGGGTTTGTTAAATACAATTCCTGGATGGTAGTAGGTGAACTGAACAATTATTTAAACTATCCCTTACTGTGGGGTGGGAGCCCAAATGTTTTTTTTTCCTGATATTAACTATATAAAAAGTAAAAATCACTAATTCTCCCATTCCCCATGTAGGCAGAAGCATAAAACTTTTGGAAGTTGTTGGGTACCCTCTCATGATGAAAATTGGCGTAATATAAGTTTTAAATTTATACTCATTGGGGCCGGGCCACAAAAACGTGTTTTTTCCTAATATGTGCTATATACAAATTGAAAAGCAATGTTTTTCCTATTTCCCAAATAGTTAAACGCATGAAACGTTCGGGGTTTGTTAAATACACTTTCACGATGGCAGCAGGGGAAAATATTTAAAATATCCCTTGCTGGGTGCCGGGGTTCCAAATATAGTTTTTTTTTATTCTCCCACTCACTGACTCATCATTAATTCTCCAACTTCCCGCAGCAAAGGGCGGGGAAATTGCTATTTTAAATATGTAAACAAAAAGTTGAGCAAATATTTTAATTTTAAGCTAACTGCGGACGGCAAATTTAAAAGTGGTGAACATTTCGCATTTAGGGGATCAAATACATCGCTGAGGTACCACGTTCAGCACAATTATTAGACAGGGGAAATAGCTCAATAAAACAAAAAATGTGAATTACTTGTTTTTGCTACCTCCCTTGAGATTTTCAGTTAAATGACGTCATAAAATTTAATGTTTGGCTTTAATCGAAATTAACGATGTATTCATGAAATTAATCCTTGTTTCTCAAAAGTTAACGATCAAATTTAAATTAATCGTTACCAACCATAACATATAACTGTTACAGGCGCCCTCTATGCAGAAGATTATTGATATAATATTTATAAAAATGTAATCGGACCAACCTTTCCTAGCCTCTCGTCTTTCATTGCATACTTGAGTTTCAACTCACGACTAGTGTTTTAGTCTGACATGTATATATGTGCTTGCGCTAGATCAAAGAACACCTTTGCCCCCCATCATAACGCATCCCTCAATTCCCCTCCATCATATCACATCCCTCAATTCCCCTCCATCATAACGCATCCCTCAATTCCCTTCCATCATAACGCATCCCTCAATTCCCCAGATGACAGTGTTTCTGACCTACGCCTGCAGCTACGCGTCCGTCTGGCTCATCGTGCTGGTGTCACACGAGAACTACGTGAGAATCGCTCGGCCAGACAAGGTCAAGGTCTACTGCACGCCGCGGAGGGCCGTCACCAACATCGGCATCGTCTTCTTCAGCGCTGCCGTCATCTACAACTTCCATCTGTGGACAACCCACGTGCTGACTGATGACGTGGGGGAGTCGCTGTGCATGGCTTTAAAAAGGTGAGACAATAGAATTAGTGTTTAATACAATCATGGGTCCCTTTGTTTTTTGTGTCTAACAGGTGAGTACATTGATTTGTGTTAAACAGTCGATTCCATAGATTTAGTGTTTAACAGGCGATTCCGTAGATTTAGTGTTTAACAGACGATTCCGTAGATTTAGTGTTTAACAGGCGATTCCGTAGATTTAGCGTTTAACAGGCGATTCCGTAGATTTAGCGTTTAACAGGCGATTCCGTAGATTTAGTTTTTAACAGGCGATTCCATAGATTTAGTGTTTAACAGGCGATTCCGTAGATTTAGTGTTTAACAGGCGAGTCAACAGTTTTTAATGTTTAAAAAAGTTAGAGTGTGACAGTGTGTTGTGACTACAAGTGGTCTAATGTTTTTGTAAATATTATGTAGTTGGATCGGTGGGTTTAATAACTGTAGTCCTTCTTTTCCTGTTTCTTTGAATTAATAATAACTTTATGACTTTATGTGCTGACCCCCAAACTAACACAACAGATCAGTACCAGTGACGTATCTAACACCCTTAATGCCATCACGGCATAGGCCTCCTTACAAACACCCGAACACACCATACTGCCATCACGGCCTAGGCCTCATTACAAACATCAAAACACACCACACTGTCATCACGGCCTAGGCCTCTATTCAAACACACCATATTGCCATCACGGCCTAGGCCTCCATACAAACACACAATACTGCCATCACGGCCTAGGCCTCCATACAAACTAAACATTCTGCCATTACGGACTAGGCCTCCATTCAAACACACCATACTGCCATCACGGCCTAGGCCTCCATTCAAACACATCATACTGCCATCACGGCCTAGGCCTCCATACAAACTAAACATACTGCCATCACGGCCAAGGCCTCCATTCAAACACACCATACTGCCATCACGGCCTAGGCCTCCAAACAAACTAAACATACTGCCATCACGGCCTAGGCCTCCATACAAACACACCATACTGTTGTCACGGCCTAGTCCTCCATTCAAACACACCATATTGCCATCACGGCTTAGGCCTCCATTCAAACGCACCATATTGCTATCACGGCCTAGGCCTCCATACAAACACACCATATTGCCATCACGGCCTAGGCCTCCATTCAAACTAAACATAATGCCCCCACGGCCTAGGCCCCCATTCAAACACACCATATTGCCATCACGGCCTAAGCCTCCATTCAAACTAAACATACTGCCATCACGGCTTAGGCCTCCATTCAAACTTAAAATACTGCCATCATGGCCTAGGCCTCCATTCAAACACACCATATTGCCATAACGGTCTAGGCCTCCATACAAACACACCATATTGCCATCACGGCCTAGGCCTCCATAAAAACACACCATATTTCCATCACGGCCTTGGCCTCTATACAAACAAACCATACTGCCATCACGGCCTAGGCCTCCATACAAACTAAACATTCTGCCATTACGGCCTAGGCCTATATTCAAACACATCATATTGCCATCATGGCCTTGGCCTCTATACAAACACACCATACTGCCATCACGGCCTAGGCCTCTATACAAACACACCATATTGCAATCACGGCCTAGGCTTCCATACAAACTAAACATACTGCCATCACGGCCAAGGCCTCCATTCAAACACACCATACTGCCATCACGGCCTAGGCCTCCAAACAAACTAAACATACTGCCATCACGGCCTAGGCCTCCATACAAACACACCATACTGTCATCACGGCCTATTCCTCCATTCAAACACACCATATTGCCATCACGGCTTAGGCCACCATCCAAACACATCATATTGCCATCACGGCCTAGGCCTCCATACAAACACACCATATTGCCATCACGGCCTAGGCCTCCATTCAAACTAAACATACTGCCCCCACGGCCTAGGCCCCCATTCAAACACACCATATTGCCATCACGGCCTAGGCCTCCATTCAAACTAAACATGATGCAATAACGGCCTAGGCCTCCATTCAAACTAAACATACTGCCATCACGGCTAAGGCCTCCATTCAAACTTAAAATACTGCCATCATGGCCTAGGCCTTCATTCAAACACACCATATTGCCATAACGGTCTAGGCCTCCTGTTAAACTAAACTTACTGCCATCATGGCCTAGGCCTCCGTTCAAACTAAACATACTGCCAACACGGTCTAGGCCTCCATACAAACAAACCATATTGCCATTACGGCCTAGGCCTCCATACAAACACACCATATTGCCATCACGGCCTAGCCCTCCATAAAAACACACCATATTCCCATCACGGCCTAGGCCTCTATTCAAACACATCATATTGCCATCATGGCCTTGGCCTCTATACAAACACACCATACTGCCATCACGGCCTAGGCCTC
>MUZC01004604.1:224894-243545 GCA_002072015.1 Radix auricularia | reverse complement strand
CTAGGCCTCCATTCAAACTAAACATACTGCCATCATGGCCTAGGCCTCCGTTCAAACTAAACATACTGCTATCACGGCCTAGGCCTCCATACAAACTAAACATACTGCCAACACGGTCTAGGCCTCCATACAAACACACCATATTGCCATTACGGCCTAGGCCTCCATACAAACACACCATATTGCCATCACGGCCTAGGCCTCCATAAAAACACACCATATTTCCATAACAGCCTAGGCCTCCATTCTAACACACCATATTCCCATCACGGCCTAGGCCTCTATTCAAACACATCATATTCCCATCACGGCCTAGGCCTCCATACAAACACACCATATTGCCATCACGACCTAGGCCTCCATTCAAGCACACAATATTGCCATCACGGCCTAGGCCTCCATACAAACACACAATATTGCCATCATGGCCTAGGCCTCCATTCAAACTAAACATACTGCCATCACGGCCTAGGCCACCATACAAGCACACCATATTGCCATCACGGCCAAGGCCTCCATACAAACACACCATATTGCCATCACGGCCTAGGCCTCCATTCGAACTAAACATACTGCCGTCACGGCCTAGGCCTCCATTCAAACTAAACATACTGCCATCACGGCCTAGGCCTCCATTCAAACACACCATATTGAAATCACGGCCTATGCTTCCATACAAACACACCATATTGCCATCACGGCCTAGGCCTCCATTCAAACACACCATATTGCCATCACGGCCTAGGCCTCCATTTAAACACACCATACTGCCATCACGGCCTTGGCCTCTATACAAACACACCATACTGCCATCACGGCCTAGGCCTCCATACAAACTAAACATACTGCCATCATGGCCTAGGCCTCCATTCAAACACACCATATTGCCATCACGGCCTAGGCCTCCATTCAAACACACCACATTGCCATCACGGCCTTGGCCTCTATACAAACACACCATATTGCCATCACGGCCTAGGCCTTCATACAAACACACCATATTGCCATCACGGCCTAGGCCTCCATTCAAACTAAACATACTGCCATCACGGCCTAGGCCTCCATTCAAACTAAACATACTGCCATCACGGCCTACGCCTCCATTCAAACACACCATATCGAAATCACGGCCTATGCCTCCATACAAACTAAACATACTGCCATCACGGCCTAGGCCTCCATTCAAACACACCATATTGCCATCACGGCCTAGGCCTCCATTCAAACACACCATATTGCCATCACGGCTTTGGCCTCTATACAAACACACCATACTGCCATCACGGCCTAGGCCTCCTTACAAACTAAACATACTGCCATCACGGCCTAGGCCTCCATACAAACTAAACATACTGCCATCACGGCCTTGGCTTCCTTACAAACAATCCAACACACCATTCATAGCCTCCAACCAAAAGCTCTCTATTCTTATGTTAAACATATTATGAAACGTCATGAATGTGCCCAGTCCTCTTAACATACCATCAACACATCTCAATATTACCACAGTCCTACAATCCAATATCTATACCTAGCCATTCTAACCCCCCGAAACACACATCACCATAAACCAAATACTCTATACCACAACTCATCCGTACAAGTCATATCTGAAACACTTCCCTAAAATTTTATAAATGAACACCGTGATCATTAAATGTGATACACCCAACACACCTCCATACATGTCATACTATAAAGACATTTCACATCCATCGTATAATACCTAAACTGAACTATACTTTCAACCTGTCATGCCTCCAACCTTTCAAACATTTAACACATAAAATCATGACAACACCTAATATCTCCAATACCTTATATATCCAACACACCACTCCTCAAACACCTCATATCTCCAACACACCCCTCCTCCGACACCTCGTGTCTTCAACACACCACACTTCCAACACCTCATATCTCCATCACACACCTCCTACAACACCTCATATCTCCAACACACCACACCTCCAACACCTCATATCTCCCACACACCACACCTCCAATACATAATATCTCTAACACCTCATATCTCCAACACAACAACGCATATCTCCAATACATAACATGTCCAAAACCTCATATATCCACCACACCTCCAACACCTCATATCTCCCACACACCACACCTCCAACACCTCATATATCCAACACACCACTCCTCCAGCACCTCATATCTCCAACACACCACCTCTCCATCATCTCATATCTCCAACACACCACCTCTCCATCATCTCATATCTCCAACGCACCACTCCTGCAACACCTCATAACTCCAACACACCACTTCTCCAACATCTCATATTTCCAACACACCACACCTCCAACACCTCACATCTCCAACACTTTATTCTTCATGCCTTCTGTATCCCAGAAACGATATCCGAAACCCTTATATCTCCCACCAGATTCCATTCTCTGGGAAACCAACATAAATGACTACGCTGAACACTGACTTTTATAAACAAGACAATACACACAGAATAAGTCAAACGACATCAGAATATCAGATAAAATAACCGTTTATACTTTATTGAAAGCAACAATTGAGCAGTTGTGCACAAGTAAACAGAACAAAAAACCTCATCAAAATAAAAGTGTATAAACAGTAAATATAAATATATAACATGGCGTCTTTTTCAACGCGTAAGAAATTATGTGTTGTTTGGCCGTCGTGATTGATGGGGGCCGTTCTCATCACATTAGCCCTGTGCTCTGGGAACCATGGTCTGGCTTGACATGCCAACCATGCCAACCATGCCAAAGACAGATGTTATAGTAATCCACTTAGATGTTAAACTCTGACAAAACGAAACTCCGCATTAATATTGATTCTATTTGAATGATGAAGACTATTCTCCCCCCCCTCGCCCCCACAATAAGTTAATAGAGTAATATCCCTTGAAATAATGAAGTGGGTTGGGATTCAATGGGGAAAATTCAGAAAAAGTGGGTCATCTTTAGAGCAAGAAGTTCAACGAGAAATGTCTTTTTCATGGATGCAATTGTAAAAGAAAATCAAAGAAATCCCGGTAAGAGATGGCAATTTAATGTGAATCTACTATTCGTAGGTAGAGAGGACTCAAAATATCGTTAAAATATACGTATAAAATGTCATGTAAATCATAGCAAAAAGTAGTTTTAAAATAATCTTTTAAAAACATAAGAACCGAGTTAATATATTTACTCAAATCCGTGAATTTTACATTATTTATACCAAAAATATTTCAATTTCTTTTTTTTTAAATATCGAAATGATAGTATTTTAAATATAAATATGTTAATACTGGCCTGTGTAAATTGACAATGGCATAAAATTTCTATAGCTGAATCAGATACTTGCTTTCACAAGAAATTTGCTTAAATTATGTAAATGCAAATTTATTTTTTCCGACTAAAATTTATTATCAGTCAATACACAAGCGGTTTTCCCCGATTTTACAAATAGTTCTATCAACCTCAGATACTGCCATATTCATGGTGTTTTCTCAAAGAAGCCATCAGGGCATAGGTAAAAAAAAAAATTAATTAATAAATGTACGTTGACAGAAGAAATGAAAGTATACTATTGGAATGCTGTAATTTGTTTTTCATTGTGATTGTTTAAAATTAATATGTTTTTAACGATAAGATTGATGAGACGATGAAACGTGAAATTATAACAATTATTATAATAACAAATAACCACACACAGTAATAGCAATAATAAAAATTGGTATAATTATAAAAAAAAATAATTTAAAGTGTCGTAATAATAAAATAAAATATTAATAAAATAATTTTAAAAATTGACTAAGTTGCTCATGGTTCTAAGGCATTCTAAGGAAATACAATCATACTTTTATCTGCAATTTGATATAGAGTAAAGAGCATAATATTATTTTAGACTAGAACTAGCAAAACTTTGCTATTTTTGTTATGATCTGAAATTACATACAGGAAAGGATAACAATTTTTAAATCTCCTAATTCTTAAACTAATTTATTTATTATTTTTTCCGTATATTTTACCGACATTTGTATATTATATAAGGGCTGGTGGTATTTTTTTAAAAATGTGTTCAATAAATCAGGAGAAAATTAATAGATTACTCGATAAATTTCGATTATTTATATATTTATGCGAATATAAAGGTACAGTCAAGTTGCTATTTATTTTTCGCGAAATCAATTAAGTCAAGCTAATTCCTTGACTCCAAATTTTTTAGGATAAAACGGCAAATTCGTTCTGCTATGTAAGAAATAAGGAAGAAATGAAAATCATATGTGTGAAACGTATTTAAACATATAAATTATTAATAACTAGGGAGAAACTATTATAGATATTTTCTTACATTTTAATCGAATTTTAAGAGATCAAATTAATTTTAATCGATTATTTTTATTAAATGATTAATCAATTAATTAATCGTTTATTTTCGCAGCCCCAGTATATATTACGATGTGTTATTGAAGTTTTAAAGTCACTTTAAGTGAATACATTTAGCTCAGCCACTTTCTTTACAGGGTTTTGTGAGAAACTCGAAACTCAAGTTCCGTGCAGAGAGTGAATAAAAATTTGAGCTATTTTTTGTTCTAGGAAATACAAATTCCCAATGTAAATACTTTCACTTCATTAAATGGAGCTTTGTTGAAACTCGAAAATCAAAGTCCATGTAGAAGTGAATACAAACAATTGTTTTTAAAAACATAATTTGCATTGCATTAGAACATAGTTGACTACGAAACAAACGAAAAATCATTTTTACCTTAGACAACTTTCCTAGGCATACGAAGGGAAGTGATACATTGTTTATAAAAAAATTTCATGCCATTTATTTTCTTTATTTCTCATTGTATTCAAATGCTTCTTGAAAAACTCTTCACTTCCTTAAAAAAAAATTCTTTTAATGTTTGACGTTAAATTTTCTTTACTAAAGAAGACTTTACAACAACAACAAAAAATAATAAAGATAAAGTTTTTCTTCATGAAGAATACCTGACATAAGAAACCAGCAATACCTATAAATATTTCCTACATGAATAAGTAACGGCAAACAGGATGTGATATAGTTTCATCTTGAAATGAACCATTTAATAAAATTAAAATCTGGAATTCGAATAAAAAACAAACACAAGCCTTCATTAATTAAGGCGCAAATCTTTCAAACATTTAGAAAGACTGTTAACCGCGTTGCCATTTGATTGCGTCCCCTTGATGAACCAATTTTACAAACACAGTGTACAACCGGGTGATCACGCATATAGGTATTTACATTATAATACAAACAATACACAAGTTTATAAAACTGATAGAATCTCAGCTCATATTTAAGACATTGTGCTTCATGGACACAAATATTTCTACAATTTTATTTTTATATTTAAAAATTCTGACAAATTTTCTATTTGAGAAGTAAACAAAAAAAATTAATAATGTTCACAATTAATTAATTCATTACATCAATATCAGGTGTGATCTGTTAGACGGATAGAATCAAAGATTTGTTTAGGTAGCTATTCAATATGAAATCCCTTATCTATAAAAACCTATAAATATTTAATTGAAAGAAAGAAATTGATAGGATTTTTTTTTTAAATGGAACAGATTTCTTTAAAAAATCGGTTTGATAGAACTCTCTGGCATACAAGCATGCACATTAAGGAGGATTAAACCATCATTTATTTAAAAAGTTTATCAGATATTACCAGGTCATAATTTATGATTTATGGTCATGAGATGGAGCTGAAAGTTTGTCAGATATTACCAGGTCATAGTTTATGATATATGGTATTGAGGTGAATCTGGAAGTTTCAATAAACAAAATTCAAACTTCAATGCCAATGAGCTTGTAGGTTATTGAAAACCAAAATGCATCATCACAGTAAACTGAGCGGTCTTATAAAACAAGACATTTGTAACAAACGCAATATCATCGCTATGATCATTTGATATCATTTGGAAGGAATGCCAATTATATGGAAGGTTACCATGAAATGCAAATTCTAAAGTCTCAAAGTGCGCTCACTCAGCCATCTCACGAGTCATTAGAACTGTGTTAAACACAGAAACTTTTATTATGTAGTGTTTTCTTGTCATGTTACAAGTCTCTTAAAACAACTCCAATTCTAATCCACAATTTTCTCTGTTTCATCAGAACTCAAAATGATGCAAACACGAATTGGGAATTTTTAATAACATTTAGTTTTAAATTGAGAACTAGCTTTTGCATTGGGCACAGTTTTTGATTTAATAACATAATTTACTTACACTGAATGCACGTAATAGTTATAAATTGCTGATTTCATAAAATGTCATAAATAAAACACTAGCCCCGTGTCGAGTATGAATAAATCAAAAAAAGGTTTCACTGGAATAAGTGTATATATTTCCATTCTCGTTACTTTGATTTTAAAAAGTTGGTATACATTTCGTCATTTATTTTCCGAGATCTCGCTTTGAAGGGTAGCTCTTCTTAACACAAGGGGGGGTCGGGGTGTTGAGGTTCCGCGTGATGGTATTTGACCGTTGGAATCCCCCTTCTGCTTCCAGTGTCACTCTGGGTGACGGCTGCAGCACTGCGACCAATTCATCCGACGGTTGGGGCGGTGCTTCGTTGATGTTACAGCTCTCAACGATGTTCCTTCCTGTGATTGTTCTCTCCCTTCTCACCACCATCTCGTCGCTGAAATCCTCAGATTCCTTGCTCAGTTCGTTCTGATACTGAGGCTTGGTGAACGTTTCGTCTTCCTCGCTCACGGTTCTCGTATTTCTGTCTCTTACCGGGACCTTGGCGAACGTTTCTTCGTCTATGGACATTTCAGAGCCGGAACCCGAGCAGAGGGAGCCAGAGTCAATATTTTTCAAGAGGGTTTCAGTTTTAGGAGCGTACGCGCTTTCAGTTTTAGGTTTAATCTGAGGAGCGGGCAATCTGCCATTAACATAGTTCAAGCTACGGGGTTGGATTGGTGGTGGTAGGGAAGGAGGAACAGTGACGTCGAAGCTGGTCGTGGATAAAGTGGCACCGCTGAACTCCCCTGCGATGTCCCCTTGTTGTAAGTGAATATTGTGGCTGAGTTCAGGCTCCGGATGGTTGTAAGAAATAAAAAAGCTGCTGTCTTCGTCACTGTTAACGCCAATCTGACTTACACTGCAGAAATTATAGTCTACATCTGGCGAATACGGGGAACTATGCCATTCTCTGTGATCCTCTGCACATGGAGGCGACAGGTTCTCCAAGTTGTAGTTAACGCTGGCCACCCATTTCCTACACTGTTCGTTTTTGCTTGCATCCGCGCTAGGTGGATAAAATGGAGTTCTTCCACACGGGACTCTGGAAGGCTCCATGCAGGAGGCATTTCCAGGGCTGAATGATTTACTTCTCGTCGGAGCACACACTTTTTTACTTCCTGAACGACAGCCATGAGACTTCGAGTTGAATGGCGTCGGTGAAGTTGCTGAGTGGTGAAAGATTAGGTCTCCTGGCGTCTCGTAGCCGAAGGTTGGTTGGCACTTCTCGGGAGACAAAGGCCTACAGTCGATGTGGCACATCTTGTTGTTGATCAAGCTCTTTTTTCCACGATGCGGCGTGGGTGTAATGGGAACTGCCTTGGATCTTTGCTCTGGTCCAAAGTGATTCGCATCGTAGTTCATGTCAGGCGAGGTGAACCCCGTCTCGTTGTTGTCCGTGTTGGTCAGTGTGGTGGGCTCACAGCTGGCGCAATCACAGCTGCAGTCCGACAAATGTGTGTCATCTCCGTGCGCCTGGTCGGTGGAGAGGAGCTCGTTTGACGCCGTTTTTCTAAAGGTCGCGTGGGTAAAGTTCTGGCAGTCCAGGGATCGGTTAGTGTCGCTGTCGGCGGACACGTAGGAGCTGGACTCATCTCCCCTCTGGATGGAGATGTATTGGTGGCTGCTGGTTGAGGACGGTAATGACGGCACGTCGTCTGCAAATCGGTGGAGGGGGTCGTAATTGCTGGTGTCTTCGATGTTCGTCTGTCTGCGCAGCGTGCGTGCTGGGTGGATGGGTGGAGGTGGGGCCGGGTAATTAGGTGGAGAGTCAACGACCTCGAAATCGTTCTTGACTGTTGATAAAAGATTTTAAACATTTGATATGAAACGTGAAGGATTTTTAAATTAAAAAAAAAAAAGATTCTAGAGAGTAATTATAGTTAAACGTGTTTGATGGAAATAAAAGTTAAAATATTAGCGTCATGATTTTACGGACTAAGTAAACACAGAGATACAGTGTTAAAAAACGCAACAAAATGATGTTTATAATTTAAAAAAAAAATGTTTTCAAGATCTGATTGTCTCTTTTATTCTGCTATGAGGAGCAAATGGTCCCCACAAAAAGACGCTCTTGTCCTAAATCAGATATCATTGCTCGCTTCTGATGATGCTCTTACCCAGCGCCTTACCAGCCTAAGCTTGTAGAGCACCTACACGAGCCATGGCTGCATCAAAGTTGTTTTTTTATATGGTCCTGTATCTTGTTGTTTTTTTATGGTCCTGTATCTACTTGCCTGAACTTTATTAGAAACGGTATTTTTATTGAGTCACCTAGATCAACTGTAATAAAGCTGTGAAGTGAACCTTTTCTTACCTCTGTATTCGGACAACTCTATAGTCACTCTGTGAAGTTCAAACCAAAATGCGCACTCTCCTTTACCGAAGGTATCCAGCTTTTCTATCGGGTTTATTTGTTTGATTGGTCCCTGAACGTACCTGGGTGTTTTTGAAAACGTAAAATAATAAATATCACATTTGTAAAATTTTAAAAATTGGTTAAATAGGCTTTTGCTTATGTAAAGCTTTTAGTTCATTTAATGCGGCAAAGCAATAATTAATTAATAATTTGTATTAATGATACAATATTTTTAATACATGATTAAGCAAGCTGCACACACACATTTTAATGAGTCAGGAATTTATTTTTTGGATCTCATTTATTGTAAAATTAGTTGATATTAAAATTTATGTTCAGTAAATGATGTGATAATTATAAGCTCCGATGTCTAAAACACAAACAAACAAGATAAACCCCGAAAAACAGATGTATTTAAGTGTTCTACTCTAACTTGAAAACAAGCTATACATTTTTTTTTAAATTGTTCATTTCCTACAAAATTTTGTGGATGTTTGCGATATTTCTACAAGAAAATGCTTCATCGGTCGCCATGGTATTATGGACTGAGAGTGCGAAGTGGGGAGGGAAGTATGGACGAAGATGTTTCCTCAATAACAGTATTTTAAACGCAATCAAATATGTGACGAACCGATAAAACTCGGATTTTAAAAATAGGCGCTACAAAATTATTTTACATAACCAAGTAAAAACACATTGAGCATGTGAGTTCCAGCCACATGACGCATGGAATAGTTTATGTTAAGTAATTTACTTTATTTTATCACCAATGAACATTTATCAAATTTCTTATCTTTAGCAGTCTTCATTAGACAGAACGACACGTATATATTTTTTTTATGCCACCGGGCAAATAGCAGCTGATTTGGGTACCTAGCATTTTGATTCTAGATGCAATAAACGCCAAATTTAAATGCAGATTCATTGATTGGAAATTGTAACTCTTCAGCGAATGGGATGAGTACTATTGACTAGGCTACAAATTTCCGATGTATGCAGCTAGACGGGTTTTGAAGATTTGTTTACACAATATTTTAGTTAAGACGCAACACGTGCAGTAAATAAAACTTTGAATATGATGAGTTTGAACCTCAAAGTGTCGGCAATCCCTTTTAAAACTTTTTTTTTCCAATTTTAAAAAAAATAAATTTCGGAAATATATTTTACCTATTTCTGGAAATAAACGTATTCCTGTCCTATCTTAGTGCTGTTAAAGGTTCGAAATGTCTGAATAACCTTGACATTTCTACATGTAAAGTTCTAGTCACCCACCTTTCAATAGTGACGCCGTCGTCCTCCACACGCAAGATGTACTCGTACACGGCCTGAGCGTGGGCCCTTAACCTCTTGCCCTTGACCTCTGGACACGATGACGTCCCGACGCACTTCTCATCCCCTTGGTTGCAGTAGAGGTTGTGCTGTCCGGCTATACAGATCCTGACGTAACTTCCGGTGGCCCGGTCACTGTCAGGTCCGCACACCCTCAGGATGAAGATCTTCCCGGGCTTAAGGCTGCAGTTCAGGGGCGTGCACAGCCCCAGTGGGTTCGGGTGCTTGAGGGTCGCCGTGCAGATCCTCAAATTGTCCGACACTTCCACGTGACTGCTGATGGTTGAAATAGAAAACACGTAAATAATAATTAAAACTAATTTTTGTTTGAGACCTGCTACTAATCGAGCCATCGTAACTTGCTTTGATCATCAATAATTTTTAAAGTAGCTGAGAAAAAGGTTATAATGGAATGAAGTATTTATGAACAATGAGAATCATTTAATCAGTGATCTACTGACCAATGTTTACAAATTACTTTATTACGGCCACACGAGGCCATTTATCATTTAACATGCGGCATACATCAACACAACATTTTTATTAATCCGATTTATTAAGAAATATTTTATCGAGTGATACAAGAAGTCGTCGCTCACAAGAACTACTACCAAAAGTTCAAGAACTCTTATGCTTCTTTTAGATTCCGGACTACCAGTAGCTATTGAAATATACATATTTTCTTGCGAAAGCTTTCTCTTTCCCTCCAGCGGGTTATATAAAAAATTAACACGCTGTTTTACCTTTGGTTTATGGTGTCAAAGGTCACGTTGCTGGACTTGTGTAAGATGACCTGTACGTCACCGCACTCGATATCAAAGACCAAAATACAACCGGATAGTCGATCCTGAAAATATGAAGATAATTAATGTATAAAAGTTTATCCGACATATATAAATTGGTTAATATTCATCTATGTTTAATTTTAAATTATGAAATAATTTTTAAAAAAATATTTTTGAGGTATTAAGGTTAAGCCTTCAGGCATAATATACTTAAAAACTCTACTAGCACCCTCACTAAAAGACATTACATAGGTTCACGTACCTGTCGCTGGCGTTTTTCTTTTTTGCAGATGAGAGTTATTTCATCAAAGCCCTGTGGCGGGACGAGGACGCTGTATCGCAGGGTGTTCCGTGTACGTATTCGAATACACCCTCGTCCAAGCGGTTGTCTGGATCGGAGCCAGCTGTTAGCTTCGTTTTTACTGTCGAATCCTTGAATCTTTATAATACCTTTCATGTGATGAAAGAGAAAGTAGATGAGTAAATAATACTCTCAACTGTTTTGTGGAGGTGTCTTTAAAAAGTTGCGTATAATTTAAAATCATTAACCATTAATTCTGAATGGATTAGTTGGATCCAATTATGTCATAAGTTTAACTTAATATTTATCATCCATAAGTTTATTGTTTGAAAAAGCAAACCATATATTCTTACCTTTCCGTACCGAAAAAGAAAAAAAAAAAATCACAGAACGTGTAGCTATAACTAAAATGATTTAAGTTCAGTGTAACAAAACTCCCAATATCATAATCTCAGAGTATGAATGGCGTTTTAAATTCTCAGTGTTCGTACTGTTAGTCCGCCCAGTTTACAATGCATATTCGATTTTGGGTATTTCGAGACTACGTTATTCAGGCTCCGGAAACATCCGACAAACTACACCATCTTCTGGGCAGTATCATTATAATCATTGTCTGAAAGCAGGACTCCCTCCCAGCCCTTAGACACCCTCCAGGCTATGCCAAGCGTATGACAGAGTTTCCAGGTGCCAAACTGTCTCATGGGCTAGGCTGCCATACCAGCAGTTTGAGTGAACGTCTAGCTAGTTTAAGTACACGTAATTACGGAGGAGTTCTAGAGTAATCTAATTTATTTAATTATATATTTATATTTCATTTTTTATACATATCTCGAATTTTGACCCTTTCTCTCCATCGTAGTTCTACATTGTGAATTATAGATATGGCTTTTTTAAAAAAAAAAAAACCAAAAAATAGGGGAGGATAGCTATTCTCTTTCGACATCCTACTTTAAATCCCCATTAAAAACAATTTGCATGTAGAAATTCCATTGATTGCCTACCTGATCCGTGCAGATCGAACTCAAATCGATCTCCCGGGTTCAACTTGTCCTTGAGCATGAACTGCCCCTGAGCGTGTTTGTACTCGCCAACAGCCGTCCACGGGTGCAGCAGCTTGACGTTGTTGCCGTGGTAGTCCGAGAACTTGACCCTTCTTCTCTCACACGTCGGCCTCATGATGTCACCTGATCTGTTGGGGTCAACAGGACGAGAGTTGGGGTCAACAGGACGAGAGTTGTGGTCAACAAGACGAGAGTTGTGGTCAACATGACGAGAGTTGTGGTCAACAAGACGAGAGTTGTGGTCAACAAGACGAGAGTTGTGGTCAACAAGACGAGAGTTGTGGTCAACAAGACGAGAGTTAGGGTCAGCAAGACGAGAGTTGGGGTCAACAAGACGAGAGTTGTGTTGGGGTCAACAAGACGAGAGTTGGGGTCAACAAGACGAGAGTTGGGGTCAACAGGACGAGAGTTGGGGTCAACAAGACGAGAGTTGTGTTGGGGTCAACAAGACGAGAGTTGTGTTGGGGTCAACAAGACGAGAGTTGGGGTCAACAAGACGAGAGTTGGGGTCAACAAGACGAGAGTTGGGGTCAACAAGACGAGAGTTGGGGTCAACAAGACGTGAGTTGTGTTGTTATTTAAGGAAGTTTTTTTTTTTAAAGATATTAATGAGCGAAGGTTTTCCTGGAGAATAAACAAACCAATCTCACTCTGTTTAGTTCAAATAACGATTTCGCACGAAGCGGAAATATTTATCCGACTGGGTAATTAATCATACAAATAAATTTAAAAATATAAAAAATAATAAGATGAAAGCAGACCACCACAAAAAGGGGGAGGGTGGAATATTTAAAAAGAAAAAGATAAGTCCAAATTTTTCATGTGGCAAACATACCAGGTACTATTAAATGTTACCCTGAGTTCAAAGAATCGTTGCTCAGCTAAATATTTGAAACAGTTTAATGATCAAATTTTTATTTAGAAAAACAAAAACAAAAAACAAAAAAAAACTAACCGTGTCATATTTATCCAGTATCACTAAACGCCAATTATATTGATTCAGTATCAGTAAACGTTTATTGTAATAATCCAGTATCAGTAAACTTCTATTGTATAAATCCAGTATCAGTAAGGGCTTCTTATAATTAACTAGTGTCAGTAAACGTTTATTATAATAATTAAGTTTTTTTAATTGTCTATCTATTTATAACGCAAGTTATGTGTTCGTGTTTTTTTTAAAGTGTTTAAGTTGAGTGAGTAAAACGATTTGTTCCATACTAATATGACGACTCAAACATTCATGGCCACATCTGATTGGTCGGACGAGATTGAACCACTTATAGCCGTCCAATCGGGTATCTCCCCGCTGATTGGTCCGCCACGCGCGACTGGTTCTCGGAGTCAAACCAAACTATTTATCTATAAAAAAATTTTAAAAACACAGAAAAAGAGTAAAAATCACATTTTGATCTTTTATTTTAGAGACATGTTTTCCCCCGAAGTGGGTGAGTCAAACAATTAAAATCAAGAAAGGAAATTCGGCTCAATATAGCAGTGAACAATTATTTATTCATTTCGGTTACCATTTAAAGACATGAGTGATCGGCCATCCTTTGGAAAGTGATGTAAATGTCCAACAAGCGTATCATTGGCGGAAAACAGTAATGACGTCAACAATCATAACATTTGCGGGAAACAGTAGCCTAATTACGTCAACAATAACATTGGCGGGAAACAGTTATGACGTCAACAACAATAACATTGGCGGGAAACGATAATGACATCAACAAATATAAGGGAAAAAATAGATTTGACAGTATATGGTGGCGACTATTACAATAAAAAGGTTTTTACCTTAAAAAAACAAAATTGTAGTAAAAATATCTCTACATATTGGATTCACATTATGGACCATAATCAAGGTGCGAAAGTCGTTGTTAAGGGTCGTGTTAATCGGGTTTAATATCTTATTCTTTGAGATAGCAACAGACGGAATTCAACGAAATAAAAGAAAACAATATTTTTTTAGATAACCATACAATGCTACACTAAAATATAGAATACGTTTTGTTGTTGTTTTTCCTGTTGAACAAAGTTTTACGTGACATTTTTCATTTTTTAAAATTTCTTATCTGTTTCATCCTTATTCGATATCAAGTATGTTTATTTTTTTTTTAAATTGATATCAAAACGCTGGTCCCAGTTGTCAACAGTAAATTTGGGACAACGACCCCGATAAGTCTGATAACTGTGATAAGCTATCTTTTCCTGTCAACTATCATGATATAATAAGTTAGCATGTGGGCTTATGAAACCCAATAATACCAAAAGTTGGTTTTCCAAACAAGTTTCTTTCGGCCCGCTACTTACGAACGTCACTGACGTATCTGTGTCGTTAGACCCGGATGTTTCAGAATATGACTCTAACAGAACATAATTCTGTACCACGGTGATTTAGAACTATTTTAAAAGATATCTTTGATTATATCGATTCTCCAAACGTCGGAAAAGGGGAACTTTAAAAAAAATACATGTTTGATTAAAAAATTATAATAAAAGCGATTGTGTCATTGGTATTTCGATATGTGGTTAATTATTTTCATTAATTCGTTTAAAAATTAATTAAATAACAAAACTTCTTTTGAATAGCATAATCGGCATTAATTACTTTACAACAATAACATAAGAAGGTGTTATTTTTAATTTTGTTATTTCCAACACGAAAGTTAAATTTTTGTATTGGAAAATTAACGTTTACGGTTGTTTTTTTCATTTGCCTGTCTTGAAAGAATATTTTAGGCCATCTATTTCACTGTATTTAACATTTAAAAATGGTTCGCATTTTTTTTTTCAAATCTGTACACATTGTTAACACAAGATTTCTGGTAATCAACAACTACAAGCTTAGCTATCCGCGGCCCGTACACCGATATTCAAAGTTTGGTTTGTGCGACGTGTTACGAGTTGTTCTACATGATTGTATTTCTGTTGCGTTATCCGCACGGTCAGGCTAGTGTTCCGAGGTCCAGTTTGTGTTACATGATCCAGTTCATATTTTATGATTCAAAGCATTCCACGATTCATCAGCTTCTATCAGATCTTATCTTATTATCATATCCGGCTTTGAGGTTTTCTCCCTTGCTTTCTTGTGTGACACAACACGGAGAAACCGAAATTGTCCTTGCGGTTAGAGACGTGTCTGTTCAATAAGACTTTCTGTAAAAGACGTGTGTGTTCAATAAGACTTTCTGTAAAAGACGTTTGTGTTCAATAAGACTTTCTGTAAAAGACGTGTGTGTTCAAAAAGACTTTCTGTAAAAGACGTGTGTGTTCTAAGAGATTTTCTGTAAAAGACGTGTGTGTTCTATAAGACTTTCTGTAAAAGACGTGTGTGTTCAATAAGACTTTCTGTAAAAGATGTGTGTGTTCTATAAGACTTTCTGTAAAAGACGTGTCTGTTCAATAAGACTTTCTGTAAAAGACGTGTGTGTTCTATTACACTTTCTGTAAAAGACGTGTGTGTTCAATAAGACTTTCTGTAAAAGACGTGTCTGTTCAATAAGACTTTCTGTAAAAGATGTGTGTGTTCTATAAGACTTTCTGTAAAAGACGTGTGTGTTCTATTAGACTTTCTGTAAAAGACGTGTGTGTTCAATAAGACTTTCTGTAAAAGACGTGTGTGTTCAATAAGACTTTCTGTAAAAGACGTGTGTGTTCTATAAGACTTTCTGTAAAAGACGTGTGTGTTCAATAAGACTTTCTGTAAAAGACGTGTGTTTTCAATAAGACTTTCTGTAAAAGACGTGTGTTCTAAAAGACTTTCTGTAAAAGACGTGTGTGTTCTATAAGACTTTCTGTAAAAGACGTGTGTGTTCTATAAGACTTTCTGTAAAAGACGTGTGTGTTCTATAAGACGTTCTGTAAAAGACGAGGGTGTTCTAAAAGACTTTCTGTAAAAGACGTGTGTGTTCAATAAGACTTTCTGTAAAAGACGTGTGTTCTAAAAGACTTTCTGTAAAAGACGTGTGTGTTCTATAAGACGTTCTGTAAAAGACGTGTGTGTTCAATAAGACTTTCTGTAAAGGACGTGCGTGTTCTATAAGACTTTCTGTAAAAGATGTGTGTGTTCTATAAGAATTTCTGTAACCGATTAGTGTGTTCTATAATACTTTCTGTAAAAGATGTGTGTGTTCTAAGAGACTTTCTGTAAAAGACGTGTGTGTTCTATAAGACTTTCTGTAAAAGATGTGTCTGTTCAAAAAGACTTTCTGTAAAATACGTGTGTTCTAAAAGACTTTCTGTAAAAGACGTGTGTGTTCTAAAAAGACTTTCTGTAAAAGACGTGTGTGTTCTATAAGACGTTCTGTAAAAGACGAGGGTGTTCTATAAGACTTTCTGTAAAAGACGTGTGTGTTATATAAGACTTTCTGTAACCGATTAGTGTGTTCTATAATACTTTCTGTAAAAGACGTGTGTGTTCAATAAGACTTTCTGTAAAAGACGTGTGTGTTCTATAATACTTTCTGTAAAAGACGTGTGTGTTCTATAAAACGTTCTGTAAAAGACGAGGGTGTTCAATAAGACTTTCTGTAAAAGACGTGTGTGTTCTATAATACTTTCTGCAAAAGACGTGTGTTCTAAAAGACTTTCTGTAAAAGACGTGTGTGTTCAATAAGACTTTCTGTAAAAGACGTGTGTGTTCTATAAGACGTTCTGTAAAAGACTTGTGTGTTCTATAAGACTTTCTGTAACCGATTAGTGTGTTCTATAATACTTTCTGTAAAAGACGTGTGTGTTCTATAAGACGTTCTGTAAAAGACTTGTGTGTTCAATAAGACTTTTTGTAAAAGACGTGTGTGTTATATAAGACTTTCTGTAAAAGACGTGTGTGTTCTATAATACTTTCTGTAAAAGACGTGTGTGTTCTATAAGACGTTCTGTAAAAGACTTGTGTGTTCAATAAGACTTTCTGTAAAAGACGTGTGTGTTATATAAGACTTTCTGTAAAAGACGTGTGTGTTCAATAAGACTTTCTGTAAAAGACGTGTGTGTTCTATTAGACTTTCTGTAAAAGACGCGTCTTCAATTAGTCTTTCTGTTAAATACCTTTTTTATCTATAAGGCTTTATTTACGATGTGGTTGGGCGGCTAATGTTAATGAAATTTATTTAGAGCAGGTTTAGTGCAGGAGAAAGAAGCGGGGCTTCACCTGTCTGTTTACAGAATTATTCTATTTTGGAATTCACTCCCTAGTTCACTAATCACAGCTTGAATCACTTAATAATTGTGACAGACACCACTACAGTGAGAGCATCAACTATCAGGAAGCTGGTGTGGGTGGAGTTCGCGCCAGCGTCTACCAACGTTCCCTTTAAGTTGCGCGGCTGCTCGGCCGCCCATAGATCTGACCGACGCCGTGCAACAGTTTATCTCTAACACCCAGCCAATTTTGTAAAATACTGCACACAAAAATGGATGCTGTGCACACCAAGCAATGAACCTTAGAGGGAGTATAGGTTTCTACCTGATTTATGTTCATTCAGGTAAATCATTTACAATCGTCTTGTGTCGGCAAAAAAACCCATCTAGTTTGGACACACAGCAACAAAATAGTCAACTCTTCGAAATATCTTAACATACGACTATTTGGTCATGCGCATTCTACTGTTTGCACCTATGGCGGATTAAGGGGGGGGGGCTGAACGGGCTAAAGCCACGGGCCCCCGACGGTTTAGGGACCCCCAAACTTTTTATATTTTATAATAAAAGTGTACAAAAGTTTGCACGAACCCTTGAAAATATAATAAATTAATTAATACTATCTATACAACTTATCGCGTTCAGACATGATAGTATTGATAGTACCTAATAATCGAAAAACTTTAATTGATTCACTTCGCATGATATAAAATATAGTTTATATTTTTAAAATTTCCCATTTGCGAGAAGTTCCGCTGGCCGTGTGGGTATAGTACATGCTCGTGGGGCTACAGGTGTCGGGTTCCATTCCCGGCAAGGGCATATATTTTTTTTTCTTTTCACACTCAATTATAACTACCGCGAACACATCAAACAGTTATTTCTTCGTGTTCGTTTTTTTTTTCATTATTAAAATTTAGTTACAGTCTTATATTAGCTGTTAACAATCATTTTATTTTAAGAATGCTGGCTGGATAGGGCCCCCGTTTGATTGCAGCCCAGGGCCCCGTGCAGTCTTAATCCGCCCTGTTTGCACTGTGAAACAATGGCAGCATACCTAAAATACCTTACTAGATTTCATACTGGTGACATAAAGGGTTAAGTAAGTTTGCAAATATGCGAACATTGAGAGACGTGAAGAAGCTTAGCATTTATCAATAATTGAAAAACATAATTAAACATAGAAACTTTCTGTTTTAAAAAATAAAAAATTAAGAAAATGAATTTTAAATAATTTTCTTTTAAAACTTGATCCCGGATATAACATCTGACTCATCAAAGGATCCTGGGAAATAATAAAATGAAACTAGAAACGTACAAAATGTTTGTTCTTTTTATCTCTGAAATGAAAGCGTTTCATGGGCAAAGAAACTAACACTTAATTTTGGTGGGCGGGGGGGGGGGGGGGGGG
>MUZC01004604.1:200365-224880 GCA_002072015.1 Radix auricularia | reverse complement strand
CGGTGCGTTTCAAGGAGAAATTAATCTAAAGACGTTGAGCCCACGGTGACATAGGGCGTGACATGTGTTTACTTCTGGACTAATTCACATGTAAACATGGCGGCTAATGTCAGTACAAATAAATGAAAGTATTTAAATTAAATAAACATTATATATTGCATACTACACCTTTTAATAAATAAGGTTTTAAAATATTTGAAATTAAATAACAGAAACGAAAAGAAGACGGGTGGAGACAAGGACAGTACCACTTTGTCAAGTAAAAAAAACACGACCTTGTCAAGTCTAGCAGTACGACCTTGTCAAGTCTAGCAGTACGACCTTGTCAAGTCAAACAGCACGACCTTGTCAAGTCAAACAGCACGACCTTGTCAAGTCAAACAACACGACCTTGTCAAGTCAAACAACACGACCTTGTCAAGTCAAACAACACGACCTTGTCAGGTCAAACAACATGACCTTGTCAAGTCAAACATGACCTTGTCAAGTCAAACAACACGACCTTTTTAAATCTAACGGCACGACCTTGCCAAGTTCAACAAACCATAACTGAAGTCTCACACCCCCGCAATACACCAAGCCAAGTCTCACACCCCCGCAGTACACCAAGCCAAGTCTCACACCCCCGCAGTACACCAAGCCATACATAAAGTCTCACACCCCCGCAGTACACCAAGCCACAAACCAAACTACCTGAGGCGTTTTACCTGGAAGTCCTGCCCTATTTCGTCTATTCGTCACCCTCTTCACCACACCTGAGAACTTGCTAATGAACTCATGACCCATAAAATCATGGGAAAGCTTAAATAGTGGCATTCTTTTTATACTACTGCAAGGAGGGCCTCTTTAAGTGGTTATAACTTTTTACTTTTGATAGTTTAATGTCAGGTCTTTATGGTGTTAAATGATGGATTGAAATCGCTGTATCAATATATCTTGGAATACAGAATCCCAAAATTGTGATCCATGGGCCATCCTAACTAAGGGTTATAATCGTATTTATTACTTAGACTCTTTCAGCAATCATGCACTTTATTACTGAGAGAATTTCTTTCGATTTTCAGTTCACTTGTTTCATAACATTGTTATGTCAGAATTCAGAGCAGATAGTTCATCGAGATCTGCAGCTCTAATGTTTATAAGTTTATAGTACGTGTAATTGTAACACTTTGATTGTGACAACAATGTTATTAACGCACAAAACGAAGTTATTATCCTTGTCGACGACACTTAAATGACAACAACAGTAAAGGGGGCATACAAGAAAGAATCTGGCCCGTGTTTTACTAACGATAAATTCATTGATCGGTCATAAACCTTTACTTTGATATGATAAAACTAACGCTAGACAGACGCTCAAAGCAGTCCACAGATAAATACAAACACACACGCAGATAAACACAGACACACACGCTGATAAACACAGACACACACGCAGATAAACACAGACACACACGAAGATAAACACAGGCACACACGCAGATAAATACAGACACACACGCAGATAAACACAGACACACACGCAGATAAACACAGACACACACGCAGATAAATAGACACACACGCAGATAGAAACAGACACATACGCAGATAAACACAGACACACACGCAGATAAATAAAGACACACACGCAGATATATACAGACTCACAAGCAGATAAACACAGACACACATGCAGATAAACACAGACACACACGCAGATAAACACAGGCACACACCCAGATAAACACAGACACACACTCAGATAAACACAAACACACGCAGATAAACACAGACACATATGCAGATAAACACAGAAACACACGCAGATAAACGCAGACTGACACACAGTGACCCCAACACATGATACTATTCCCAAGCCTTAAAAACGACTAAAAGTAAAAATGCGTCCACGCCCTATTACCGAGGAAAGCAAGTTTCAACTTTGTATTCACCAAGGAAATGGAATGCATCATACAAATTAAAAAGCTGGTAGGTCTACTCGTACCTTACAAATACTTTCTATAAAATCGTGACAGACGCGTTTGAGAGTTTCTTGAAAATGAAATCGATTTCATTTTCTTTCCTTGAAAGATAGAGCTGTTCTAAAATTGTGACGCAGCTAAGCGTGGTTCTGTCGTTATACAAGTAAAATCTGGATTTTGCACTTTTTCTATTTGATTTCCTTGCAAAATTTTATAATATTGTTTTTTTTCAAAGCTATTGTATTAAAATATTCAGCAATTTATTCGATTTAAAAAAAAAAAAAGATTTCTAACTACAGGTTAATGGTAACCGGACTGCATTCACTGCAATACAATAGGACAGCAAAACCGTGCCATAACCACCTAACATAATTAAAATTTTAACAGAAGAAAATACGTTTCGATATTACAATTCATTAACCAGGCCAGAATAAATAAATGTGTAAGACTCTGAACATATTAAAAAAAAATTGATTCGCTTTTTTTTTTCCCTTTTAAGCATTAAAGCCTCCATGTTTCAGCCTACAGACCAGAGGATCTCATCTTTGCTGATACCTCGCACTCACACATGCACACACAAGTACAAGCGATTATTCTCGGTGTATTAAAATTAACATCCTTTTAAAAAATAATCTGGATTTCCTGAAAGCTCTTCGTAGTCCAAACCCTACTTGTGATAATGCAGAGGCGAATAAACGCGAAAATTAATGCGTCCGTCATAACCATAGGCGTGTCTAGGACTTTGTAGGGGTTTGGGGGCCCGGGTTGGCGGGGGGGGGGCTTAACATCTTTGGGGGCCCCCACAAACAAGGGTGTAGCGTAATATTTAGCGTAAAAAAACTTCGTTCACTAACTTTAGGGCCCCTAGGGGCCCGGGAGGAATTTCGAATTTTATCCACCGTTCCCCTTCCATAGCCACGCCGCTGGCCCATAACTGTCCACAAAAAGTACATACATTTCTCTAGAGTCTTGGTACTTTGCTAGGGCGACCGTGATCAAATTTCGTGAAATCGGTTTACATCAGCGAGACGTGTAAGTCTAACTACCGTCGTCAAACTTTAAAACCCCCACTCAGCTGACCTTCGGATACACCTATGACCTGCACATACAGACGTGTTCCGGCTTCGCCATTGGCTTAACACAGGCGCAACGATACAATTTCCCGCTTCACATTGATAGCAGTCATCAAGTTAGTCCGACCCGTGGTAGGTAACCACGGGCTAGGGGGGAGGGCTAAGTGGATTCTCGGCAAAACTTCAGCCGTTAGCTCTCAAAACAGTCATTTAAGTGCAGAGGCGTAGCTAGGGGGTCTAGGGGGGGCAATTGCCCCGGGCGACACATACACAAGCTACGGCGCCGTGTAAGGGGCAACCGAAGTTGTCCTAGTGATGGGATGAATGATAACGTCAAACTGTGTCTTCTGTCTTTCTATTTTAGTTACCATCTAACCTCACAAAAACTATCTGTTCTGAACCTCATGACTGTAACTGGAGACTTTCGCTTGCACAGTCGGACATTAACATTCTTGTCAATGTTAAGAGTTGAGTTTTTTCCCCTTCAATTATTCTGATAATTTGATTCCCAATAACTTATAGCTCATTGCCTACGTTAGTGATTTAAAAACATATACATTTATTTACACGTATTTTAGCTTGTGTGTTTTAACGGACCACTCCTTTAGCACTTCGCTGAAGTTTTAACTTGAACTCCGTTAAATTATTTCTTTCTGCCTACGCTATTTATAAAAAAAACGTGTACATTTATATAGGCGTATGCAAGCGTGTGTATAAGTGTGTGTGTTTGTGTGATACTACGGGAGGTTTATCTTATCTTATATAGTTACAGACTATCCTTCTGTACATAAGATTATAATGCCCTGCGTTTATCTAGATTTCCTAGAACTAATCATTTTTGAGAAACTAGTCTATGGGATTCTCAAATTTAAAATAGTAAAAACAGTTCAAATTTTAATTTTAGTTGCTTTATATATATATATATATATAAGACATATATATATGTATATTAATATATAAGATCGCATAAAGTACATAGACAAGGCAATGGGAGAAAAAAAAGTAGAAAAATAAATATCTACAACGAAGGTTGGTCAGTTCTAGAATTGGTATTCTAAGGGTTACCATCATGATACAAGAATCATATTCATGATACTTGAGTGCAATCCAATACATTGGAGTGGAGGTGGTGACATTATCGGGATATCATCTTTTATTTATACTATTGATCATTTCTATTACCTCCATGATAAACCATTTACATTCTGAGCAATTTTTTCTTTAGGTTTTTTTTTGCTTTTCTCAAACAGGTTGAGGATAAATATTTTGTTAGGGTATAAACGAACATATCCTCGCATGTGTTTCCTGTGATCTGTTCACTAAAGAGAGGACCGCATTTAGTAATGTATGATGATTACATCTCAAGTAATTTCAACCTGTAGAATAATCACCTCCTATTCCCTTTCTTTTCCTCTAACATCATCTGTATTGATGGATGTTTAGAAATAAACAAAAACAACTTAAGAACCATCAAGCAAATTGCAAAGTATTAATTAAAAAAAAAAAGATGGAGCTGTC
The DNA here is from genome assembly GCA_002072015.1 of Radix auricularia. Taxonomy (NCBI): domain Eukaryota; kingdom Metazoa; phylum Mollusca; class Gastropoda; family Lymnaeidae; genus Radix; species Radix auricularia. The sequence goes on along the minus strand of MUZC01004604.1, from coordinate 220,325 downwards.
ACTGGATCCCTAAGTAACTCTGCTATTAAAATAAATAGTAAATTACCACTATAAGCCGCTAGGCAGGGTTGCCAACTCAATAAAATAACATTCACTGACAAATGTATGAACTCTCAACAAAATTTACGGACAAAAACAATTTTTACGGACTCATTTAACATAAAATGTTCACCTTAAAACGAAGGAACATGAAGCATAATTCAAGCATTGTGCCACTAAAACGATTTCAAAGTTAAAATTTGAATCAAGAAAATAGATATCAAAAACATGATTTACTCATTTATTTTTAAAGGTTGAGATTCCACGGTTCTTCTTTTTTTTTTTTAACGGAATTTTACGGACTGGCAATTTTACGACAAATATTTACGGACAGTTGGCAACCCTGCCGCTAGGAGATATGGTTATTTTTAACCAATAGAAACCGGCCTTCTCCGCCAGACATGTTCTATTATCACATTGTTGATACGACAGAATTAAAACGGAGACAACTAATAGTAATGTATCGGTACCACACACACTAAATCTACATCGTTTAACTCACGACATGATACCACATGATACCGATACCAAAAATTACTGACCTTTTATTGAACTCTAGTACGACTCCTGATCTTGCTCAAACTCCTCCTACATCGCAGCCTTTTGGAATAAACGAATCCTGTTCAAACTCTCTTCACCTAAACGTCGTTACCAAACAAAAAACAAACTAGTCCTCCACCGTTGGTATATTTTGAGACTCCTTGTTCCACGTCCTAATCCCTATTTTTTGTACTTCTTTTTTTTAATTAACCACTTCAAAGATACGTCACGCTTCCGATAAATTTCACGTATTATTATGTGTGTTTTTTTCCTGATTCCCCTCCAGATGTTTTATGGGGGAAATCTGAGTTTAGACCACGACGCCGTAAATCTGAGTTTAGACCACGACGCTGTAAATCTGAGTTTAGACCGCGACGCCGTAAATCTGAGTTTAGACCGCGACGCCGTAAATCTGAGTTTAGACCACGACGCTGTAAATCTGAGTTTAGACCACGACGCCGTAAATCTGAGTTTAGACCGCGACGCCGTAAATCTGAGTTTAGACCACGACGCTGTAAATCTGAGTTTAGACCGCGACGCCGTAAATCTGAGTTTAGACCACGACGCTGTAAATCTGAGTTTAGACCACGACGCTGTAAATCTGAGCTTAGACCACGACGCTGTAAATCTGAGTTTAGACCGCGACGCTGTAAAACTGAGTTTAGACCGCGACGCTGTAAATCTGAGTTTAGACCACGACGCTGTAAATCTGTCCACTGGTCAAGGCTTGATACGCTTCTTGTGAGAGAAGTAGTTTATAAAGAGATTTGTGTCCATCAAAGGATCATCGATGTCAAATAAATGCAACAAGTGAATACCGTGTATATGATTCCAGATCGAGACGCATCCGTTGCCTTGGTAACTGGCTCCTGCAACCATCCAACTAAATTGAGCAAAAGTGAAAGAGAAACGAGTCGTGTGCGTGTTGCGGTTGCGTAGAAGAAAAACTCGTATTCCCCGCTTAGAGTCGCTAAAATTTTAACCAAAGAACAGCGTCTGTCTGATCGAAACCACAAGCGGACACAATCCACGTCTGCCAGCAAGCAGGCAATCAAAGAAGTCCTCCGGTGTCCTGAATTCTCGTAGCTAAAATAGGATCCCACAAAAAAACCCTTACAAACCTAGGTCAAAGCGCATGCGCAGTGTAAGGGATAAAAAAATAATGAAATACGGAGAACAACCGCTTACTGCTAACAGAGAAGTTAAGTGTAAAGTAGTCCGGCAGATTGCGTTTGTTCAGCAGGCACGAAGTGTGTTTAAAAGTAGACCAAGATACGTTTGAAGGCTGATAGGCATGTTTTATAGTTCAAGGCTGAAAAATACGATCGTGATTCATTTCCTACAAACACCAAAACAGCTTTTCGGGTCTTCGGCCAACCACGGTCGATGTAACTACATGCGGTTCTCCAGGTTGATACGTGCGGCTCTTTCGGTTAATCGATTTATTCAAGATGACCTGCGGTGTAGCGTACGCCACAGACTTGCTCATCATAGATAGTGAAAAGAAAAGTGTGTGGGGGGGGGGTGAGAGAACGGACACAAACAGCAGCACGAAGTAATGAAAAAACGGCGAGTAAACGTGGAGACATGTGCAGAGCGGTTGTTGTTACCCCCCCCCCCCCCATCCTTTACTGTCATTCCTTGCCAACCATAAACTGTGATTTTCAGACTCTAGAGTTAGTTATGTTCGCAGAAAATGGAGGGAAAGAACAGGCAGCAAAAAACATTTAATTTTGTTTTAAAAATTGTTCCTCTTTGGGAATTAAACCCAGGACATTCCACGTGCAAGGCGAACGTGATAACCACTACACTGCGAATCATATGTTATTCTGTGAAGGAACAACGCAACAGAACGCAAGAAGAATTGTTACGACAACACTACCTCTCCCCCATTTTTTTTCATCCCACTCCGCTTGCCCACTGTGATCTTTCGACCACAGCATGGGTCATTCGTCATGCTCATGTGCACAGGGTCGTTTATGTCATTTATATGAAAGAAGATTTGTGCAGTTCAACTACCTTTCACCACTACCCAATATGCTTATGTAGAAATAGAAACACTTACATTTATCTTTTATATGATGTCAAATATTTTCTGTTTATACTATTTTAAAACCAATACCCAAAAATACACATTTGTTCTGTAACAAATGATATAAATGAAATAAGGCCATAAACAGAAAAGTGTCTTTTTAAAATTTCATTTTTCGATATTAAAAATAATTCAAAGTGTTAATAATATCTAACTTAAAGGGTTTACGGTAAACAAAAATCTACTTAAAATGTAAATAAAATATATATATATATATTTTAACTTACCGATTTTTAAAACAATGTGCTTCTTGTTCTGATTTTGAAAAGAGTTTCTACTAAAAATTATTTTAACCGTCTGAAATCAAACAAACAACAAACTTACGATTCTTCCATCTGGGATGTGTGCAGAGATCTTTAAGTAACAAATACATGGACACCAAAAATTGAACTCTTCACGATCTGATCTATATTTAAAGTGGGTAAATTTCCCTCAAGGGTTCAAATTAAAGTCTGTCTCTTCCACTCGACTTCCCCTATATTCACCCCACACCAAACACCGGTTCAGACGTTAAGACAATCAAGGCACGCCTCACGATTCTGTGACCACTTTGTTTATTTCGCGCGCTCTTCACATCCTCTCTGTTCTCAAATGCGTCTCTTTTCCAAATCTCTCCGGTTCGGTAATTTTATAACGTGCTGCTAAACTCGACAACGGCTGGGAATATTATTCTTTTATCTGCGCACAATTAAACGGATTAACTAAAAGACATATCGGGAATAATATCAAAGCAGGAAGCTGATTGGTCAATATTAAATCTCATGATTGCCAGAAATTCCCTCTAAGGTTCTTTTCAATCTACAAATAATATAGAAGAGACAAGTAATTGTTGTTTTTTTACTCAACTGATTTTTACGGCAGATTTGTTTGTGAATATGGGAGATATGGGATGCAAGGAGACCTAGTTTTTGAAATGATGGTAAGCTGCTATGAAAATTTATTATTTGAGAGATTTTTTCCCCATTTCTTCTTGTTCAAAATGCTTGTCTTTTTGCGCAGGTGGTTAAAAAAATGACATACAAATAAGACATTCCATTGTTATTTAGATTTTCAACAAGAACGTTTAATAAGTGTTAATTATAACATAATAAATTTTAATTTTTGTATTTAGACGAAATTAACGATTAAATAATCGTTATTTTTCAAAAGTTAACGATTAAATTAAAATTAACCGTCAATAGCCCTAGTTTTTGCTAGACTGTCGCGCGGTGCGTTTTGTATTGAATAAAACTTTTACTATTTTCTTGTCGCGCGTTGCGGAGCGTATTATATTGAACATATTTTTATAATAATATTTGCGCGATCTGTAAATGTTTGTGCTAGTCTGTCGCGCGGTGCGATTTATTTTTTTTAAAACAATCAATACCTTTAGTTGTATCTCATATATAATGAATTTATAGTCAGAACCTTTTTTCTTTTTTCCGGGTCGCTTAATTTAAGTCTTCGTTCAACTTTCAACGTCGTGATCCAACATTTTATTTTATGGTCCAACTTTTTTATCCTGAGGTTCTTCTTCTTTATGTCGCAGTTCATATTTTTATGTCGACCTCGTGTCGGTAGCTAGTACACTCTCCAGTCTCGGTGAACGCGAAAAGTCGAGTTTCGTGTCAAAAGCTGCAGGTCCCTGTTACTGGCGATCCATGTCTTATAAACTGTTACAATTACATGAAATGCTTTGGTACCGGTCTTTTGTGTTGAGTGTATTTTGTGTCTGTGGCTTGTGTGTGACCAGGGAGGAGGGGGGGTCATGACTAATATTTATGCCTGACAATGGGGCCATAAATTTCCATCGAATTAAATGAGTCATTTCCGAGTTCTGCATCGTTGACCAAGTAGTTTCAATTTCTCCGCTGTGGGGTAAGAGGGGGGATGATGGGTGTGCATGTGACAATTCGCGCTCTGTTTCTTCCAGAAAATGTTCCTTTTAAGCAGCAACGACTGCGCGGCGATTCAGATAAATAAGGGACTCCGCACAACCGTTTAGCATTACCGCACAGCTTATTTCCATAGTGATTAAATATGTGTTTGTAGGGAGAAGATTTTAGTCGAAAAAATGGGTGCTGTGTAACACTTCAGACGAGTTTGTTATTTTGAACTTGGAACAATGAACCAGGGAACAATGAACCAGGGAACATTGATTCCAGAGGGTATTTTTGCAAAACATTAAGGGCTGCAGGAAAAACCTTAAGTGGTGGATGTCGGGCGGAAAATCGTTATGGCGTGGGGAGAGGTGTGCACGATTCAGGCAGTAATCGGAGGGCGCCTGAAACCTTAAAGATACGAAATGTGTACAGACGTATCTTAGGTTACGAATGTTTCGGGTAACGAATCGATTTCTGGGAGGAATTATTTCGACTCTGCGAGGCACCGCTGCATTTCTTAACAGTTGTTTCAGCTATTCCCAAATATTTATTACAGTTATCCCCCAAACAGTTGCTACAGGCATCCCCAAACAGTTGATACAACTATCCCCAAACAATTAAAGACCCAAAGGAAAAACGGCTATAGAAAGTATTTTACATTGTTTAGTTATTATCTCTATTTGATAGAGTTAGAGTTAGAGGGTCAAAAATAAAAATATAAAAATATAAAAAAATAACATCTCTGACCTATGAAAAAAATTCAAATTATGTAGATAATTAATGATAAATCTGTACAGTTTTGAACTTTAAAACTTGAATTTCTCAAAACTATAAAAATGTTACATAGCCATTTTTCTTTTGAGGTTTCAATTGTTGCACCTACTACCTTGTGCTCATTATTTTAGTATTTTTGTTTTGTGTTTCATCGTATTTGAATATGTATGATACACTGTTTGTTGTTTATTATTTATACATTTGCTAACAGTGGGGTACGGACCCTCACTGTCAAATAGTAAATCTACACAATTTGAGGACATTTCTGTCAGTTTCTGGGAACTATTGATCATTATTTAAGCTGTTCTTATCTTGGCGAGCAGCGTAGAAGGTTCTTTGTTCCTTATTTCAGCCAGCCAGTACAAGGGGCGGGGTGGCGATCTACTGGCTAGTAAAAGCGACTACTAATCATTATAGAAACACACTTGCACATTTACCAATCTGCCATCCTCAAATGAATTGAATCTCTTATGGTTTACACTTTACACCTTTAGTGGACTGGAGAATCTCTTGTGGCTTACACTTTACCCCTTAAGTGGACTGGAGAATCTCTTGTGGTTTACACTTTACACCTTTAGTGGACTGGAGAATCTCTTATGGTTTACACTTTACACCTTTAGTGGACTGGAGAATCTCTTATGATTTACACTTTACACCTTTAGTGGGCTGGAGAATCTCTTGTGGTTTACACTTTACACCTTTAGTGGACTGGAGAATCTCTTGTGGTTTACTCTTTACACCTTTAGTGGACTGGAGAATCTCTTGTGGTTTACACTTTACACATTCAGTCTATATAGGAGAATCTCTTATTGTTTACACAATACACATCTAGTCCATATAGGAGAATCTCTTATTGTTTACACAATACACATCTAGTCCATATAGGAGAATCTCCAGTGGTTTGCGCCTAAAGTAAATTTAAGAGTCACACATGATCTATATCTTGAGTCAAGATTTCCTGTGATATACATATTTAGTGAAGTGGATAATCTCAGCAGATTTACACGTTTAGTGGATTAGAAGATGACCTTTGACTTACATCCTCGGGGGTTTGAAAGATCTCAAGGGATGTATGAATTTAAATTCAAAGGCGTTACTTGGGGACCACACCAGGTGAGACAATCACAAGTAAAGACACCAAAATGTAAAATTGTGTATGTTCCTGTTATTTGACACTGGCAGACTCGGGGGAGATCTATTGGGGGAGGAGGGGGAGGAGTTGGGAAGAGGTGACACCAACAGCTACAGCACTGGGTAACACCATGAGCTACATCACTGGGTGACACTATGAGTTACAGTACTGAGTGGCACAATGAGCTACATCACTGGGTGACACCATGAGCTACAGCACTCGGTGACACCATGACCTACAGCACTGGGTAACACTATGAGATACAGTACTGAGTGGCACAATGAGCTACAGCACTGGGTGACACAATGAGCTACAGCACTGGGTGACACCATGAGCTACAGCACTGGGTTGACACCATGAGCTACAGCACTGAGTGAAACCATGAGCTACAGCACTGGGTGACACTACCCCTAGTAACGCCTCTGATTAATTTGACAAAGTGTCAGAACCCCCCTCCCCACTTGCCCCCACTTAACAATGCATCTAGGCTCAGACAACATCAAAATCTTTGTTGTTGTTGTTTCTATTTTTTTATTTTATTTTATTATTTTTTTTTAAATTTTTTTTTTTTTTGGCTTGGAGAAATTTTAGTTGGAAATACAAAAAAAAACAAGCAGCCCTGACGCATGTCCATTTTTCAGCAAAGTACGTCACAATGGACAATGAAGTCAGCAATTATTATTATATTGCCTCGTTCAAGTGTTCCTGACCGTATGCTGACGCGTGAGCGGCTATTGAATCAATAGAATTCTTATAATGGAATTGTTTACTAGCGTGATGTTGAGGGCGAGACCAGGGCACTTTTGTTTTTTGTTGTTGTTGTTTTGTTTTTTTAGTCGTTCATTGTAACTAGCACTAACTACATGAGATGGCTTATCTGCCCTTATGATAAGTGGCTTTCTGCGCATGGCCTGGCACTCTACAGGTGTCAAGGACAATGTGACGTTTGCCCGCGGTTAATTACTAAACAAGTCAGGGAAGTAAGGGTGAGACAGAAACATTAAAAGAGAGAGAGGGAGAGAGAGACGGATAGAGTGAAGGACAGAGAGAGGTCGATATTGCCAGAACTAGAGAGAATGACAGATAAAGAGAAGGCGAGTGTAAGAGATACATAGAGAGAGAGGAGGGAGATAAAGCCAGAAAGAGAGAGAGTGAGATAAACGGCGGAGGTGAATTAGAATTTTAAAGAAATTCAGAAATCGGGTTTGTAGTCCCCAGGGCAAATCGGCAAGAAATAATTTAAGGATAAAACTTTGTGTTAATTAATTTTAATTTCTTAAGGAATTCTTTCACACGAATACAACGGGGGCTCTTCCTCCAATATTACAAGCTCTTCTTTTTCCACCCCCCCCCACACACCTTTTTTTAAAAAAAAAAATTATCATCACAGTTGACTCTTTCAGTTGTTTCTTCTATAAAATGAGTAATAGCAAAAATGTAAAACTAAAATTAAAAATTATATTAATTAACTTGTAATAAAAGCCCTTTTCTATCAATTTAGCTAAATATAAATTAAAAAAAAAAAAACAAGTTAGGTTTGTAAGAATCGGTACATATTAAAGTATGTAAAAGACAGAAAATGGAGGAAAAAAATTGAAAACATCTATTTGAGGGAGCGTGTGCGTGGGGGAGGGGTGAGGAGGGGAGTAAATTGAAAATCTCTATGGTTGCCAGGGTGAGGGCAGGTACCAACAACCACAGTGCGCATGTCTCGAGACCAATAATGCGTCTGTGGTTCCACCCCTCGACGTTATCTCTTGTTGTTTTCATTTCGTTCGTGCTGCTGTTTGTGCCCGTTCTTTCCCCCGTTCTTTGCACTATCTATGAGCAAGTCAGCGGCATACGCTAGTGGTCGTATGGTCGTATTTAATTATTAGTATTATTAGTATATTTTATAAATTAGAGATTACAACAGGGCTCCGAGCAACTAGCTTTTGCAATTAAAACAAACACAACTAGCAAGTTCTTTTCCGTTGTACTTATATGGACTATATACACAAACAAAAATATCTTATAGATCATGGTCAGTTAAATCTCTGACTTGTTGCGACTAGATGATCAAATATATTAACACTGTGAAGTGACCCTTGACCTCTCTTTCATAAACGTCAAATTTAGGAAACATTCATGTTGTTGACTTTTAAGGACAACATCATTGTTACACCTGGCACTGGGAAAGCCTGACATGTGGAAAATAAGTTCAGCAAGTGTCTCAATATACGTCTTAGTATTTCATGTTTTTATTTTTATTTAAGACTCCCTGGCCTAAATTATTTCTCGGTGCGTTCGGTGTCCATTTCTTCCTCTGACCTTAACAGGGCTGCATTCCAGTCCCATGACACCAACTGGCTTCCCACGTTCAACTGCCAGTTAGACTGTTATGAGAAACTGAGTATTAGTATTATTCAGAGAAACAAAGAGAACGTTGATTTTTTTTTTTAATAATTATTTTTTAAAGTTAAAAAATGTGCAGTTTATTCACGAGAATTTTTTTAAAAAAAATGTTTCACATATCATTTTGTGTTATATTATTATAATTATTACTTTTTATTTTTTAAAAAAAATCAAGGTTGTAAAAACTTGCAATTAATTCAGAAGAATTTCAGCTTCATCTTTTCAGCGGCGAGAAATAATAAATTATAAGAACAATGAGGGGAAAATGTGGTGTCGAATGAGAAAAAGTGAAATTATCAATTAATTAGTACAAAATTTAGGATGTTCCTAAAAGTGTATTCATTTATTAGCAAAATAATGGAAAAACTAATTTATCTGTTATTCTCTTGTCATTTTTTAATAACATTGTAAAAATAATTTATTCATTTTTATTAGTTTTTGAACGGGAGGGTATACCCATCAGAACAGAATACTAATGGCAACTGTTTAGAATTTACAGGAATATTTTAAAAACATTTTTTTACTGCCTATAAATAACTCCATGATTATGTATACACTAATCATTAGTTTAAAAGTTTTCAATGAACACATTGAAGGTTGATCCACAAATTAATTTATATTTTTAATTAATTGCAGACAGACAATTATAAACATTTAAAATGTGCACCTGGGTGTACAAATATTTATTTTTTTTGCTATCTTGCTTAAAGTTATATTTTTAAAGTTATATTTAACACATACAGTGCCTTAATAGTTTGTTATTGTTGTTTTTTTATAGCAAATATGACATAGCACAAGGTATTGATCTATGGATGTATTAAAAACTCAATTTTGTATTTAGATCTAGAATCGAAACGCAATTTCCAGAAAAGAATTAGATCTACCGATTAGTTTATGCAAGTGAAATCATTCTAGATTACATTAAAAGACATTTCAAATCAGTAATTCAGAAACTAAACGAAATATGACGTCATGTCACCTAATGCTACACCACACCAAGAATGTTTCAATATAATGCGCACCACGCATCAGTCTAACATAAGCATTCACAAAGCGGGAAAACCCATTAACTATCATTCTAGATCCCATTAAAATTTCATTTCAAATCAATAATTTTGAAACTTAACAAAACAATTGCTTTGTTTGTGAGCCTTCTCGTCCATGAGGACATCCATCACGGGCGTCTGCGATTCCTCCAAGGGCATAGTCCATCTACGACAGGCCTCCAGGCATCTCTATCCTGGGCCAGCTTCTCCAGGATCTTCCATTTATGGCCAATTCTCTGGAGGTCTGCCTCCAATACTTGGCGCTAATAGTTTCTTGGCCGGCCTCTTTTCCGCTTCCGCTTGGAATCCAGATTAACCTTGAGTTCATTCAACCAAGTAAAACCTTGTGCTTAAACGTCTTAATGGTATTCCTACTTGTTTGAATTAAATGTAAGAAATCAGACGTCTATCTCCTTGTAACAATCCCCCCTACAGGATGACAGTTTTAGTCCACTCCATCTTCTGATGCCCCCCTCTCCCACGCCACTAACCACAAACAGACAACAATTAAAAGATGATCTCAACCGATCTCGCGTTACTCATGGCGACTTCCGACCTGGCGATGGAGACTTGATGACCTTGAGATCACGCCGTGCTATCGCCGGGGTGTACACATCCTGGTGTTTGTATCCACATTCCTCGTCTGTTTATCCATGGATTTGATTTCTCACGATGGGTAATGAGACTAAGAAATGTGATACAAAATTATTTGACAAGGGAAAAACTTTTTTTTTTTCGGAATGAGTTATTATTAAAACATTTTAAAGAATTATTATATTTGAACTATATTTTGTGTGAGTATGACTAATAAGGGAAGGAATGTATGTTTGGAGAGTGGAGGGGGGTTAAGGGTAATTTCATTTGGTTCTAGATAACATGGATGTGCAGCTTTGGGTGTGCTGCGATGCTATTTATACGGCTATTGCAGTTGTGTAGAACTTTGTTAATGAAGCGAATGCACGATGTGATACCGGGTAAATTGAAATAAGTGACTTATGGCATCTCCTGTTATTTGCTATTTATTTATTTATTTATTCAAACTCTGACTGCAACCATCTATACACATAGATCTGCCAACCGAATTTATTTTTTATATCGACTGGATGGCATAAATTTTTACGGATATCCTGATTAGCCGGATTTCTGCGTATATTTACATTTGCAGCTGATTTTCGGCTGATTAGGAAATATTCAGCTGAAATTTGGGTGAAGCCTGGCCAATAATGAAGTATAAAACTTCAGCAATAAAACACGTTTACAATACATCAGAAAAAAGTTGTATTCTCCTATTAATACAATGCATGAAAGCATTCAACTCATTCAGTTTCTGTCACACAATACCTGATAGACACTGCTGCAGACATATCGATTATTCTATCAATACTAAATGATCCTAAAACTGCACCATGGTCCAATATTTGGTTGCCAAATTTCTGAAACGGAAGTGACATATTTGGTCTCCAACTCAAGGTTTTTTGTTTTGTTTCGTTTTGTTTTTTTAATTAGAAAATTTTTAGGTTTGATTGGATAGCGTAGATCTACAACTAATTCTAGTTCTGTAAAATTATCATTTTATTTATTCTTATTTTTAATCTATGTATAAACCCTTGACAGTACCATTGCCTTGAAACGACTCTTCCTTATGGTATTAACAAAGTGGGGAAATGGGAATACAAGGGAAATCACTGCCTCCATGACTGCCCAAGTAATTTCCTCCCAGCATCCCTCGGTGACGCTACAATGAGAGCCTCTTTCCTGTCACATGAGTAACAGTAACGGAAGCACGTGACAAGTCATGCGTGCATCTACGGAAAACAATGCAGTCTCTATGTGTATCTTAAAATGTAGTGACAAAAATGCGAGGGAGTGGGGCGGAGACACTTATAGACTAAGTTCAATTCATTTTTTTTCATGGCTGTAAATGGGCAAGAATAATCCTCTGGAGAATGATTTTAAGTGATCATTGCGTTAATACTGCAAAGATATTCATTAAAAAGTTTTGATTCCAAGAAATGTTTATTATTGAGATATACATCGCCCGGATACAGAAAACCATCAATTAATTTTACACAAATTTAAGATTTCAGGAGTTTGACCTGCCTTTAACCATTGTCAATGTGTAACGTAAACTAGCATACAGTGATGTTAAGTAACAAATAGTAACATAACTAATACGCGAAGGACTCGGTCGTACTTGCAAAGTTCTGAAAAATAAATCTTTTTATAACCTTTGAATGCATTGTATTTGATTTCTCATTTTTTTTTTTTTTTAAAATCTATGCACATACAAATACACAAAAATAATGAACTGAATGAACCGATATCTAGTTGTTATCTTTCTGTTTACTGTTTCCTCGGCAACCAAAGTCTCCGTGTTCTTGGAACGGCGACTGTTGAACAAGGTTAACCACTTTAATGATGAGATTACGGTTTGCATAAACTCAATGCATGATATTTTTGAAAAGCTTTATATACATGTCTAAGTAGGCCGAAAAACCTTTCAAAATCTCTTAATCTATATATATAAAAATCAAAGTATGTCTGTATGTGTGTGTGTGTGTGTGTGTGTGTGTGTGTGTGTGTGTGTGTGTGTGTNAGGGGCGCCGGGGGCCCTAAATGTGAATTTTTGCTTATATGAGCTATATAAAAATTAGTTTAAGCGCTATCTACTTGATAAATGGATGGATCTTAACCAAATTTTGTAATTATATTCTTTATAGCCAATATTAAAATACTATAGGTAAGTCATCTCATAAGGGCCGGTCTTTTGGGGCTGGGGGCCCAAAATATCCGTTTTCGTAAATGTTTAAGATTTTTTTCACTATTAAATTATTAAAGGTCTTGACAAATAATGATAAATATATCCATAATTATCCATCTTAAAATAAAAAGTTGTTTTGCGCTTTATATCTTGCCCTGAAGGGCCCTTGGGGCCCTTAATGTCGTTTTTTGCTTATATGAGCTATATAAAAATTAGTTTAAGCGATAGCTACTTGCTAAATGGATGGATCTTAACCAAACTTGGTTTATAAATACTTGATAGTAAATATTAAAATATTATATGGCACTAAACTCCTAATGGCAACTCCTTCAGGGTTGGGAGCCCAAAATACCAGTTTTTGTAAACGTTTAAGATTGTATCCCTCAATTTAATTATTAAAGTTTTTGACAAATAATGATAAATGTACCTATTATTATCCATAATGAAATGAAAAGAGGTTTTGAACTTGATATCTTGCCCCGAATGGGCCCCTGGGGCCCTTAATGTCGTTTTTTTTTCTTTTATGAGCTATGTTAAATTAGTTTATGCGTTTGTTACTGAGTAAATGAATGGATCTTAACCAAACTTTGTATACAAAACTCTGTAGCTCATATTAACATAATTAATGCCAATGAACTTCTAATGTCCATTTCATCGGGGCCACATGTCTTTTTCGAAAATTTTTAAGTTGTTTTTCCCATTCATTTTTTAACGATCTCAATAAATATATCCATAATGAAACGGAATTAAAATGAACAGATTTTTTAAATTGACATCTTGCACAGAATGTGGCCGGGGTCCCTAAATATGTTTTCCCTTCTATATCTATTACTATATAAATGTGTGTGTGAGAGTGTATGTCCTTTATAGCTGACTAAACCATGTATTCAATCGTTATGAAAATTTTTCAGACCGTTGAGTACCCTTTCCAGAATGGTAACTGGCTAATTTTTTTCTCCATTTAACACTTAAGGCGCGCCGGGAGCCCACAACGTCATTTTTTGCTTATATGAGCTATATAAAAATTAGTTTAAGCGCTATCTAGACGATAAATTAATGGATCTTAATCAAATTTTGCAACTGTATTCAAGATAGACATCATTAAAATACCATATGGCCCTTAACTTTTTATGGTAGCTCCTTCGGGGTGTGGGGGGCCCAAAATACCTGTTTTTGTAAACGTTTGACATTTTATTCCCCAATTTAATTATTAAAGGTTTAGACAAATAATGATAAACTTATCCCTTTGTATCCATATTCAAATGAACAGAAGATTTGAAATTGACATCTTACCTTGAATGGGCCCAGGGGCCCTTAATAACGTTTTTTTTTTGCTTTTATGAGCAATATTAAAATTAATGAATACATTACCTTCTGAGTATATGAGTGGATCTTAACCAAACTCTGTATAGAAAAATGTGGTAGCCCATATAAAATTACTTAAATGCAATGAACTTCTAATGTCATTTTCTTTCGGAGCCAGGGGCCCCATATGTCTTTTTTGTAAATGATTAAGATATTTTTCCATTCATTTTTGAACGATCTCGGGAAATATATCCATGATGTGAAACTGAAATAAAATGAACAGATTTTGGATTTTGGCTGAGGGCCCCTAAATGTGCTTTCCCCCTATATCTATAAATATGTATATATGAATGTGTGTGTGTGTGCATGTCCTTTATTGCTGACTTAACCATGTATTCGATCGTAATGGACGTTTTGGAGACTATTGTGTACACTCCTAGGAAGTTAACTGGTAACTTTCTTCGTCAATTAAACACACATGGGGCGCCGGTGGTCCATAATGTCAACTTTTGCTTATATGCGTTATATAAAAATAGATAGAGCGCTAGCTACTTGGTAAATTGATGGATCTTAACCAATTTTTGTATTAAAAAAACTTAATAGCCTCTATTAAAATACTATAAGGTCCTGAATTTTTAATGGGTGCCAATTGTCTTTTTTAGGGGGGGGGTGGTTAATGTTTAAGACATTTTGTCCATTCAATTTTTAATTAAAGATCTTGACAAATAATGACAAATATATCCATTATCACGCAAATTGAAATGAACAGGTGTTTTCAACTTTACATCTGGCACTGAAAGGGCCCCATCGTGTCATTTTTTCTTTAATTAAGTTTATACGTTAGGTTTTGTGTAAAAGAATTGATCTTAACCAAAATTTGTTAACAAAACTTGGTAGCCCATATTAAAATGCTATAGGGCACTAAACTTCTAATGTAATTTACTTTTGGTCTGGGTGCCACGAATGTCTATTTTTGGTATATGCATAAGATATTTTCCCCATTCAATTTTTAACAGTCTAGAGGAATATATCAATGATGAAACTGAATTAAATCGAACAGCTTTTTGAAATTGACATCTTGCGCAGAATGGGCACAGGGGCCCCTAAATGTCGTTTTTTCCTTTATATTACCTTTATAAAAATTAGAGTTAGCATAAGTTACTAAGAAAATAACAGATCTTGCCAATCTTAGTACATAAAAACTCAAGAGTCTATAAATAATAGGAACTGAACTCTTAATGTCCATTCCCTCGGGGCAGGCGTACCCAAATGTTTTTGTAATGCGCGTTAACAATTTAATTCCCCAATCAATTTTACACGATATTGAGAAACAAAGCTTTGAGTACAATGGCGATAAAAAAATAATAAATTATCACTTATTTTAGAGCCCGGCCCCCTAATTTCGTTTTTTTTCCCAAAGCTTTTTAATTATTAATTTATTTATCTATTAGCTAGGGAACTTGGACTTTTTTTTCACAATTTCGTGTAGGTTTTTGACATAGTAGTTTTTAAAACATCACTCATTGTATTCTTAAATAGTCATTTGTATTGAGATCGTTTTGAGCTTTATATCTTGCCGTATAAGGGTCCTGGGGCCCTTAATGCCATTTTTGCTTATAAAAACTCAAGAGTCTATAAATAATTACTATAGGGAACTGAACTGTCCTTCCTTTGGGTAGGCTTCCCCAATTTTTTTTTAAAATGCACGTTAATAATTTAATGCCCAAATCAATTTTACACATTATTGAGAAACATAGCTTGAATACAAATTATCACTTATTTTAGAGCCTGGCCCTTTAATGTCTTTTTTTTTCTTTTTTTAAGCCTTAAATTACTATTTTATTTATCCATTTGCTATGAAACTTTGACTTTTTTTCACACTTCCGTGTAGGTTTCTGGCATAATTGTTTTTAAAACATAATACTCATTGGATTCTTATATAGTCATTTTTACTGAGATCGTTGCAACGCACGACCGGGTCTGCTAGTCTTTAATAAAAAAAAAATTATTTGTCCATATGAAGGAAGTTTATGGCATAAATAAAAAAAATTATTCACGCACAATGCATGCGTCAATGGAATCGGCATAAACCAATTATGTAGTGAAGTACAATGTTGGGGGGGGGGTGGTATGGGGTGGAGCGAGTTACTGGTAGAGCATTCACGTTCTCTATTGACACACAGACACAAACTCTCTCGCACACCAACACATGTAGCCTACGCACACACCAACACTTATACACATATCTACAAATACATACACCACATGTATCCTTTCACATACCCTGTGGTGTATCTAGGGGAGGGGAGGGGGTTCAAATTCGAAAGTTCTCCGGGCCCCCATGGGGGGTCCTAAATTAAATTAGTGTCCGAAATTATATTCACATTAAATATCACGCCCCCGCAAAATATGTAGGGCTCTCAAGAGTTTAAGCCCCCGTGCCCCTAAACAAATATATATTCCTAGCTCCGCCACTGCACACACCCATACACATACACGCAGAGACACACGCTCACATAACAAACAACCACAACTAATAATTTTTATATTTTGGGTGGATGCCTTTTTTCCCGTGCACAATTATTCCGAATGGCGAATTTAATTAGGAAACACGCCCTTCTTTGTAATTAGACTTCCATGAGTTTTGTTTCAAACACACAGAAAATTGTTCGCTGAAATCAGACCAAAGTTTCCCGGGTCCTTCTTGCCTCTATGTTCAAGTATTGAATAGAGTTTTAAAAGCTTTTTAAAAAAGAATTTAACGCTATTTTCTAAGAAATTCGCTTTTTCCAGATTAGGCGGTCACGTGACGGGCCACGAAGCGCGGTTAAAACAACTTGTATGTGTTCTTTTGTATCTCAGTTTCTTTTACAGGAAATTTATGATAATATAGCGGCTCTCAAACAGCTGGGGGGAGAAGGGGTGATTAATAATAAAATGCGTTACAAAGTACACAGAAGGTGTAAATGTGGAGGGAGGGACTGGATGGGTCTAACCGGTGGCCGTGGCTAAAAATTGTTTGCTTTTAATGACAGATGAGAGCTTTTTGATTTACTGGGGCTGTCGTGGCAAAGAGGAGATAGTAATAGTATTAGAGCATTGTTTCTCAAAATTTTTCTTTTAAAAACGACAAACTAAGAATATTCGAGAATTATCGAAACACAAAAAAATATTTTTAATTATTTTATTTAAAAGGTAACATTTTTTTTTAAAAAAACATATTACTGTGATATATCAGTGTGACGGACGTACCTGTTTAAGGATAGACTTTCATGATTTCAAGCCAGAATTCTTCTTAAGTCGTGTTGGTGAACGTTGTTTGATCGAATTTGTTATGTCGTAATTCGATCAGCTGCTCCTCCTCTTCGGTCGTCAAATTGACTTCTTCACTGACTGCAAACGGATTGATCACCCAAGCAAAAGCGTCGATGTCCAGTGATGGAAAAATAATGTTGAAGAGATTATTGAAGTTGACTGAGAGTGTTCAAAATTTTATTACCTATTAACTCTATTTTCTTCTTATCTTGAAATTTGTTGTTTGATAAACTTGACCTAAACGATGGTCAGCTATACGGGAAAATTGTACGCCTGTAAAAAAAAATTATCTTGCATGATGCAATCATTTGGAAATCAGTTGTTGTTTTTTTCAAGTTCCTTATTTTTTTTTTGTTATCTAATTTATAAAATTGTATTTCTCTGGCATCGACTCGATATTTCTTTTAGAACCACTGAAAATAGCATTGCTCTAAATACGCTCCGCTATTTACTCTACATAATCCGCCATTTTATGAAAAGAACGCTGGGAGATATCGGAACGCGGGAGAAATGACTAACGCGACGAACGATAACCAAGTGACGAGTCAGTGGGTCAAAGTCTCGCCCATAGGATGGCGTATCGTCCTAATTATTGTTTAATAATGTCCCCTGTTATCGTCTCGGTTATCGGCCTATCAAAAAAACGATCTGTTACCACCACCACAACGTTGACGCCGCCTTAAGGAATGAATTGTAAACAAACAAAAACAAAAGTTAAACTTTTCACCAGCGGGTTTTGTTTTGGAGGAAACCACAGCCTTGTCCAGTTTCAATGTATTTGATCTCGTTTACGATCAGTCTTTAGATTGAGGAGATGTTACTGAACCCATTTGACTAATGTTTTGTTCTTTCTTTGTTTTTCGAGGCACGATAAAACAATAGGTTTTCTATAAAAAATAAATTAAATTAAAAATTACTATCACTATTGCTCATGCGTTCCTAGTAAACATTGTTAGAAGGATTATTTCATATATAAATGCACCGTATGTCTACTGTAGCCAAGTCCTTATTATATAATAGCACTTATATTTTCAATACCCTAGTCCAAAACTTTATACATTGTAACTTATCTCCACTATATTTCAGCCCGAAATAAACTTTATTAAAAATCTTTTAAATTAACTTCACCGTCCTTTCGTGGTTGGTCGGAAAAAAGGAAAGTTAGAAATGACCCACTTCCCGTGATCCTGAAGAGCTGAAATTTTGAACATAGACGTATGTCACATCACAATGCAATGTAACCAATTTTCAGATCGGTCGAATGTATCGTAATGAAGTTAATGATTTTTTAAATTTATCTCTGTATAGTATGCGTAGCCGTCTGCTTTAGCTGACCTCCATGGGTCACTGGAGTTTCATCAATCCAGCCCACGATGCAGGAGCGGCGTTTGGGGGTGGCAACTGGGGCGAACGCCCCAGGCACCGCGCTTAGGTAGGCCCCGCGTTTCGGTCCTGAACATGTCTCGTCCTGGTTAATAGCCTATACATGTAGAACCAAAATGTCTGCCAATAAATTGCATTTTAAATCACGTCGTAACCGGCACGTCATTTTTCGATAAGAATAAACCGTTGTTTATAGACCAGAGAAAATAATGAACTTGTAATAATTTAATAAAAAGGTGACACGCGGTATTAAAATTACACAATAATCAAGATATTTCATATTTTTAAATACCATAGCATACTGGTGCTTAGCGATCTTTACTAGTACTCTGGCCCCGCGGGGTCATTGCTGGCCCCGCGCTTACCTAACGCCGCCACTGCCACGATGTCACAGGTGTCTGTCACGGTCTGTCGCGCGGTTCGTATTATATAGAACATAATCAATGCATTTAGTTATGTCTCATATATAAGGAATTTATACTCAAATTTTTCTTTTTTTTTTACGGTTAGTCTTTTTTAAAGATAATGGTACAAAAATGAATTTTAATTAAGTTATACTAAATGTATTGGGGGTGGGGGGTGGTTTCAACGCTGAAGGGTGCAATGACAACATGGTCAACAAAACTGTGACCTTCAGAACACGGTGTCGGAGACAAGTACTCGTTTGGCATGGTGGGTGTAAGGGGGAGGGGTGTTGCTGTTCAGAAAAATTGGTAATAATAACAGGAAACACTATGTATCTTGACAGCATTTCTCACAATAGTTTAACACATTTTTGTACATTGAGGGTAGCTGTTTTACTAAACATTTAAACTTTAAACAATATGAAGTTATCCAGGGGCGTCTCCTCATTAACAATGATGACATCACAATGGGTCGATTGATGCTATTCAAGCTTGACATTCTGTGGCGAAATTTGTGAGCCCACTGCTATTTACACGAGAACAGATCAAAACAAAAGGGGGATTACTCTCCAAGAGTTCAAGGATCAAAGGTCAATAATTATATATGCAATGAACTGCTTCAAAAGGAGGCTATCAAGACCTGTATAAAAACTCTGAAATTAGAAGAATCTGTCTTTCCTTCCGCCC
The DNA here is from genome assembly GCA_002072015.1 of Radix auricularia. Lineage (NCBI taxonomy): Eukaryota > Metazoa > Mollusca > Gastropoda > Lymnaeidae > Radix > Radix auricularia. The sequence goes on along the minus strand of MUZC01004604.1, from coordinate 200,591 downwards.
ACACGTCAATGGAGTGATATCGATTTGTGCATTCAAGACCCTGGGCCACATCTCGGACCATCCATTGATCGAGAAAAGCCGGCACAAATTATTCGTGACCAGAATCTATTCTGGTTTCTAGGCACCCGACTGTGCTGCGAGATAACCTGAACTCCAGACAGCAACCGTCCTAACGAAGTGTCGTCACACCCGGATCAGGAGCTGGACTCACCGCTATCCACGCGAC
>MUZC01004604.1:171517-186761 GCA_002072015.1 Radix auricularia | reverse complement strand
GCCCTGCTATGTATCCCAATCTGAGTATCGATGGCGTCCGGCCCTACTGTGTTTAACAATATGAGTATCGATGGCGTGCGGCCCTACTGTGTATAACAATATGAGTATCGATGGCGTCCGCCCTGCTATGTATCCCAATCTGAGTATCGATGGCGTCCGCCCTGCTATGTATCCTAATCTGAGTATCGATGGCGTCCGGCCCTACTGTGTTTAACAATATGAGTATCGATTCGTGCGGCCCTACTATGTATAACAATATGAGTATCGATGGCGTCCGCCCTGCTATGTATCCCAATCTGAGTATCGATGGCGTCCGCCCTGCTATGTATCCCAATCTGAGTATCGATGGCTTCCGCCCAGCTATGTATCTCAATCTGAGTATCGATGGCGTCCGGCCCTACTGTGTATCCCAATCTGAGTATCGATGGCGTCCGGCCCTACTGTTTATATCAATCTGAGTATCGATGGCGTCCGGCCCTACTGTGTATCCCAATATGAGTATCGATGGCGTCCGCCCTACTGTGTATCCCAATCTGAGTATCGATGGCGTCCGGCCCTACTGTGTATCCCAATCTGAGTATCGATGGCGTCCGGCCCTACTGTGTTTAAAAATATGAGTATCGATGGCGTGCGGCCCTACTGTGTATAACAATCTGAGTATCGATGGCGTCCGCCCTGCTATGTATCCCAATCTGAGTATCGAAGGCGTCCGGCCCTACTGTGTATCCCAATATGAGTATCGATGGCGTCCGCCCCACTGTGTATCCCAATCTGAGTATCGATGGCGTCCGGCCCTACTGTGTATCCCAATCTGAGTATCGATGGCGTCCGGCCCTACTGTGTATCCCAATCTGAGTATCGAAGGCGACCGGCCCTACTGTGTATATCAATCTGAGTATCGATGGCGTCCGGCCCTACTGTGTATCCCAATCTGAGTATCGATGGCGTCCGGACCTGCTATGTATCCCAATCTGAGTATCGATGGCGTCCGGCCCTACTGAGTATATCAATCTGAGTATCGGTGGCGTCCGGCCCTACTGTGTATCCCAATCTGAGTATCGATGGCGTCCGCCCTGCTATGTATCCCAATCTGAGTATCGATGGCGTCCGGCCCTACTGTGTATCCCAATCTGAGTATCGATGTCGTCCGGCCCTGCTATGTATCCCAATCTGAGTATCGATGGCGTCCGGCCCTACTGTGTATATCAATCTGAGTATCGATGGCGTCCGGCCCTACTGTGTATATCAATCTGAGTATCGATGGCGTCCGGCCTTGCTTTGTATACCAATCTGAGAATCGATGGCGTCCGGCCCTGCTATGTATCCCAATCTGAGTATCGATGGCATCCGGCCCTACTGTGTATCCCAATCTGAGTATCGATGGCGTCCGGCCCTACTGTGTTTAACAATATGAGTATCGATGGCGTGCGGCCCTACTGTGTATCCCAATCTGAGTATCGATGGCGTCCGGCCCTACTGTGTTTAACAATATGAGTATCGATGGCGTGCGGCCCTACTGTGTATAACAATATGAGTATCGATGGCGTCTGCCCTGCTATGTATCCCAATCTGAGTATCGATGGCGTCCGGCCCTACTGTGTATCCCAATCTGAGTATCGATGGCGTCCGGCCCTGCTATGTATCCCAATCTGAGTATCGATGGCGTCCGGCCCTACTGTATATATCAATCTGAGTATCGATGGCGTCCGGCCCTACTGTGTATATCAATCTGAGTATCGATGTCGTCCGGCCCTACTGTGTATATCAATCTGAGTATCAATGTCGTCCGGCCCTACTGTGTATATCAATCTGAGAATCGATGGCGTCCGGCCCTGCTGTGTATACCAATCTGAATATCGATGGCGTCCGGCCCTGCTGTGTATACCAATCTGAGTATCTTTGAGTATTGACCATAAGTTGATCCCCAAGCTAACTAGTGTGGCTCTCGAGTTTATTCATGTTTATCAGGATTCACGTTAAGATTACAAACTATTACTATCACGTTACTATTACAAACGTCAAGGAAGTAGCCGGCAAACAGTTTCCTCGGCTTTCCGAACATCTAAACAACTTTTGGGCGTGTTTCAAGTTTGAGTCAATATTTATGACCATGACACGGATACCCGGATACACGGAAAAGATAAAAAAAATCAAAACATTGACACACGTTGGTGATAACGGTTGGTCCAAAGACTGGACTTTCCATCAGCTGAATGTGAAATGATAAGTTTCTCAGAGGACAGAGTTTTAAAAAATATTTAAAAAAAAAAAAAAAAAAGCACAAACAGTAAACCGAGCTATATTTAGATTTCCGTTTTTCTCTGTGTTGATATAATGGCCCTTTTGTTTTGTTTTGTTTTTTCTACAAGGAAATAAATCATGATTTTACAGTTTGTACACAAATGAAAATATAAACATCCAATGGAGTAGGCCTTAGAATTAGAAGAGCAAGGGGCGGAACAACGGCTCGTCAAGGACGGCAACTTTTTGTTTCATCTATTTTTGGTGGATGTTTTATATGTGTGCATGTGTCTTTCTGCATTCTTGTCCACGCGCTTGTTAATGTTTGTATGTGTGTGTAATTGCGCATGTGTACGTTTGAGCGTGATTGTGTGTGAGTATGCGTGTGTTCCTTTTTTTTTTTTTGTTGTTGTTGTTGTTTTGTCTATGCTTGTCAGTGAGAAACAAACTGCAGTATTTTTAGCGCATTTTCGAGATGTCGAAATCGCTATTGCACCCGTTTTGTCCGTCTGTCATCACCCTGATCACAGGATCCATAAGTCCTAGACCCATGATGTATATATGTTTTTTGTATGTCCTGACCTGCCATTGGTGCATCAACACTCAGTTACTCGATCCGTTTAAAAAACCCGTTAAAACTACCAAAAAATATTTCGAATCGAGAGGTATCACTAACTCAGGGAACGGCCGCCATTGCCGGAAGTCGAATGCACAATACTCCATGCATTGAAGAGTGGTGTGAAAGGGTGCAAAATAATTAGTTTTTTTTTTTTTTTAGTTGACGTCATTAGAATATGTGTAAAAGTTTAGAGAGTTTTACGTCATCATTTGTGGTGACTTGTAGTTGGATTAGAGAGAAAATATTTTTCTTTTAAATGTAAAGAAATGACTTTTAAATAGAAAAAATGTCAGGTATATTCATTACACAAGAAAATTCATAAAAATATGTCTAAAATCTAAACACAATTACTGATAACTACATAATTCTGATATCTAACATAAGTACTGATACATAATACGAAAATGCGCTAACACGTCCTGAATTCCAATAGGTACCAGGCTTAACATGATTTTTTCTTTAGTGCTGGGTAGTGTAAGGATATGGAATAGCCCAGTTCCACATCTGAAGTAAGCAGAGGCGTCACTAGTGTTGGTGTCATCCGGGGCGGTAGCTCATGGTGTCACCCGGGGTGGTAGCTCATGGTGTCACCCCCTCATGATTTAACCCATAGAAATCCTCCGAGTTTTCCAGTGCCAAATAACGGGAATATATAGAATTTTACGGTCTGGTGTCACCCCCCCTGATGGTGTCACCCGGGGCGGCCCGCCTCCTCCGCATCCCCCTAGCGACGCCACTGGAAATAAGTGATGCCTTTTGCTCTCTGTGTCACACATTTTAAGTGTGGTATTGTTTCAGACACTACTAGTGACTTCTGGCGTGAGTGGAAGCGAACAAAGTCAACATCCTTTGATTGTTGGTGAAAACTTAACTTCAAGTATCACAAACACGAACATAATTAACATCACTACTACTAAGACTAACATCACTACTATAACTTCCATCCCTAGAAACACAACTAACACTACCATCATTACTATGACTTCCATCCCTATCAACAGTACTAACACTACCATTATTATTATGACTTCCATCCCTATCAACAGTACTAACACTACCATCATTACTATGACTTCCATCCCTCTCAACAGTACTAACACTACCATCTTTACTATGACTTCCATCCCTATCAACAGTACTAACACTACCATCATTACTATGACTTCCATCCCTATCAACAATACTAACATTATCATCATTACTATGACTTCCATCCCTATCAACAGTACTAACACTACCATCATTACTATGACTTCCATCCCTCTCAACAGTACTAACACTACCATCATTACTATGACTTCCATCCCTATCAACAGTACTAACACTACCATCATTACTATGATTCCATCCCTATCAACAATACTAACACTACCATCATTACTATGACTTCCATCCCTCTCAACAGTACTAACACTACCATCATTACTATGACTTCGATCCCTATCAACAATACTAACACTACCATCATTACTATGACTCCCATCCCTATCAACAATACTAACACTACCATCATTACTATGACTTCCATCCCTCTCAACAGTACTAACACTACCATCATTACTATGACTTCCATCCCTCTCAACAGTACTAACACTACCATAATCACTATGACTTCCATCCCTATCAACAATACTAACACTACCATCATTACTATGACTTCCATCCCTCTCAACAGTACTAACACTACCATCATTACTATGACTTCCATCCCTATCAACAGTACTAACACTACCATAATCACTATGACTTCCGTTCCTATCAACAGTACTAATACTACTATCATTTCTATGACTTCCATTCCTATCAACACAACTAATACCATCACCACCAACACTAACATCACAAATATATTCCAGCAACTGGAGTTTTTCAAGATCCGAAGCTTCTGAAGTATTTAGTTTTATCCGATTCCACTCATAAGTTTGTATAGAGTATTTAAACAGGAATAAAGCTCCCCCTCCCCTTATATTAACACACACAAATTTCATCTCCCCTCCAACCCCGCCCCCACCTCCGGGCCAAAAAAACAACAAAAACACAAGAACCTAAACACAATATCTTTGAGTCACAAGGTGATTAAATTGTGATATATAGTGATTGAATTGTGTAGCAGATTGTGTCAAAGTGTCGTACGATTGAGTCACCGGATGTTAGGATTGAGTCACCGGATGTTAGGATTGAGTCACCGGATGTTAGGATTAAGTCACCGAATGTTAGGTATTAAGTCACCGGATGTTAGGATTGAGTCTCTGGATGTTAGGATTGAGTCCCTGGATGTTAGGATTGAGTCCCTGGATGTTAGGATTGAGTCCCTGGATGTTAGGATTAAGTCACCGAATGTTAGGATTGAGTCAACGAATGTTAGGATTGAGTCAACGAATGTTAGGATTGAGTCATAGGTTGTTAAGATTAACTCACTGAATGTTAGGATTAAGTCATAACATGTTGGGATTGAGTCATGAGATGTTAGGGTTAAGTTAAGGGATGTGAAGATTCAAATACACGATGTTATGATTTAGTTACGTGATGCTGGGATTGAGTCAACAATAACGCAATGATCTTATTTAAAACTCAAGATTGCTCATGATTTTCAGAGACGCCGAATAATGAGATGCACAGGTAACACTAGGATTTATGTTGTACCAGGTGTTTGATGCACATGTAACACTGGGAACAATGTTGTACCAGGTGCTTGATGGACATGTAACACTAGGAACTATGTTGTACCAGGTGTTTGATGGACATGTAACACTGGGAACTATGTTGTACCAGGTGTTTGATGGACATGTAACACTGGGAACTATGTTGTACCAAGTGTTTGATGGACATGTAACACTGGGAACTATGTTGTACCAGGTGTTTGATGGACATGTAACACTAGGAACTATGTTGTACCAAGTGTTTGATGGACATGTAACACTGGGAACTTTGTTTTATCAGGTGTTTGATGGACATGTAGCAATGGGAACTATGTTGTACCAGGTGTTTGATGGACATGTAACACTGGGAACTATGTTGTACCAGGTGTTTAATGGACATGTGACACAGGGAACTTTGTTGTACCAGGTGTTTGATGGACATGTAACAATGGGAACTATGTTGTACCAGGTGTTTAATGGACATGTGACACAGGGAACTTTGTTGTACCAGGTGTTTGATGGACATGTAACACTGGGAACTTTGTTGTATCAGGTGTTTGATGGACATGTAACAGTGGGAACTATGTTGTACCAGGTGTTTAATGGACATGTAACACTGGGAACTATGTCTTACCAGGTGTTTAATGGACATGTAACACTGGGAACTATGTTGTACCAGGTGTTTAATGGACATAGGTAGTGACACTTCCTCTTTTTTTTTTTTTTCAATCTACAAGTATGCACGACCTTTCCGAGAAACTCTTAAAATTCTATGTTGAAAGCTTGTTTTCTGTTTTTCTTTGGTGTAAATGTCAGTTTTTTAATCATGCCCCCCCCCCCACACACACACAAACACTTTTTAAAACACCGTATTCAATATATTTTTTTAAATATATTTATAAAATAAATTTGTTGACAATGATCTCGTCTTCTCGTGTTGATGCAGTCTGTCTTCTTTTGCAGCCATTGATACTATATTTAACATGTAATTTAACGTGACAATAGCCTCACTTCCTGCACATATTTACTCCACCTTAATGGGCTTCGTAAAAATATTTTCTCTATCATTAACTTGTTTGGTTTAGTTCTCTTAAGCCGTTATTTATTAATCTACCGATACTTTTTAAATTTGATGATCTTGGTTCGACATATTTGAATGTCAATTCGAAAGCCTAAAGTTTGTTTAATTTTCTTTTAAATAAATTTTTAAAATATGTTGGTCGTTGTTGAATTTTCAAAGTTTGCACTACACATTTTGTGGAATACTTAGTATAATGATCAAGGAAGCCACAATCTCAGAAAGTGAAAGTAGGATTGAAAGGGAGAACAAAGACGGTTGTTTTAAGATTTCTTTACATATATCTAGAATAATAATAATAAAAATAATAATAATAATAATCATAATAAAAATAAATAATAATAATAAAGAATAATAATAATCATAATCATAATAATAATACTAATAATAATTATAATAATTATAATAATAATATTAGTAATATTAATAATAATAATAATCATCATCATAATAATAATAATAATAATAATAATAATAATAATAATAATAAATTGGTAATTTATAAATCGCTGTATCCCAGCAAGGAGCCGGGCTCACAGTGCTTTACATGGTGATAACAACACATACATTAATTAAATAAACATTCATTTCATGATAACCACATAAATGACAATACGTTATACATAAGCTACGTTAATCATTAAAAGAAATGTTGTTTCATTAATTTTGAAAAAAAAAATAGAAGAGATGCGTCTTAAGTGCAGTCTTGAAGGACTTAGTAGTCGAAATACTACGGATGTGTATTGGTAGAGAAATCCATTGTTAGGCTGCACAAAAAGAGAATGACCTGACGTCAAATCTTTTAGCTCATGTCTTAGGAAAACATAGAATGCGTGTGTCTGCAGAAAAGCGTAGCTGACGACTTGGTGAATAGGCCGACAGAAGTACAGTAAGATAGGAAGAGCATGAGTCAGAAAAGAAATTTTGACGGAGAAATTCGAGCTTGTATGGGTAGCCGATGAAGTGTGTAAAGTAGTGGAGTAACATGGACCTGTTTTTTTTTTTTTTTTTTTTTTTTTTTTTTTTTTTTTTGTGTTTTTTTTAGAATTTATCTGGCAGCTGAATTTTGAACTCTCTGTGGTTTTTCAATGCGCTGATTTGGCGCACCTGACAGACCTGACAGAAGAGAATTGCAGTAATCAATACGAGCTAAAACAAGAGCACAGATTAGAGTTTTTGTTGCACTAACTGTTAAGTAATGTCGGATTGAGCTGATCTGGTAAATGACAGTATAGGCAGAGCGATAGATGTGATTGATGAATTTGTTGGTAGACATGTGGTCAGAAATAATGTAGCTAAGATTGCTAGTCGATGTTTTGAACATTATATAAGAACTATCCACCTGAATAGAATTCGGAAGAGACGAGGTAATGCGTAATTTATTGTTACAGAATAGGAGTGCTTCTGTCTTATTATCTTTCAGTTTGTGCTTGCTGCAAGTCATCCAAGACTTTACCTCACCAATTTACTCCTGCATCAATTGGACAGTGAAGTCAATATCAGAGGGATCAGTGTGAGTGTAAAGTTCAGTTTCATCTGCCAATGATTGCTTTTAACGGAATGCTTTTCGAGCAGCAGAAGTAGTGGCCTTGTATACCGTACAACCTCGCGTAAGTGTAGGACTATCATTTTGAACTAATGACTTATTGTCTAATTATATACCCCGCGCGACATACTTGTGTCAATTTATTTTATCTATTGTCAAGGACACAAGTGATCCATTCTATTGTCAAGGACACAAGTGATCCATTCTAAAGGACACAAGTGATCCATTCTATTGTCAAGGACACAAGTGATCCATTCTATTGTCAAGGACACAAGTGATCCATTCTATTGTCAAGAACACAAGTGATCCATTCTATTGTCAAGGACACAAGTGATCCATTCTATTGTCAAGGACACAAGTGATCCATTCTATTGTCAAGGACACAAGTGATCCATTCATTGTTTGATAACTTCTAATCACGCGCGGATATTATCACGTGTAATCGAAAACTACTTTCTGTTGCCATTGATCCCCGAATGGCCCATTGTATTTGTAAGGGGTTCACTGGTAACTCACTACTTCTTTACCACAGCATTTTTGAAAGTGGCGTAGGTACAGTCCAGTAGCCCAACGAGAGAAAGTTGTACAGGCCATTAGCCATACGAGACAATGTTGTACAGTCCATTAGCCATACGAGACAATGTTGTACAGGCCATTAGCCATACGAGACAATGTTGTACAGGCAATTAGCCATACGAGACAATGTTGTACAGGCAATTAGCCATACGAGACAATATTGTACAGTCCATTAGCCATACGAGACAATGTTGTACAGGCCATTAGCCATACGAGACAATGTTGTACAGGCAATTAGCCATACGAGACAATGTTGTACAGGCAATTAACCATACGAGACAATGTTGTACAGTCTATTAGCCATACGAGACAAAGTTGTACAGTCTATTAGCCATACGAGACAATGTTGTACAGTCTATTAGCCATACGAGACAATGTTGTACAGGCAATTAGCCATACGAGACAATGTTGTACTCTGAATTCTTTACTACCGGGATTTCATTAATTTTTCAATTTCATTGACAACAAGAGCGGGGGAGGGGGGGGGAGAGAGAGAAAAAGGGAGAAAGAGCAGTTGAGATCAAAGAGAGAGAGAGAGAGAGAGGGGAGGGGGAGAAAGACAGAGACAGGAGACTGAGTAAGAAGGTTTAGAATTATAGAAGAGAGTAAATGAGAAGGAGGTTTGGAACATGAGAGAGAAAGACAAAAATGACATAAGAGAACTGAAATCCCGACCCACATATCAATGATGGTCTAACCTTGGAACAAATCTTTGCGATTTCTTTAGTACCCCAACCCACTCCCACGTCGGAACCCGCCCACCCCCCCCCCAATATATATATATATAATTAAACCTCAAAACCAATACAAATGTGACCTACTGACTTATCTGCAATTGTACGGGTTAGCGTGTTAGTATGTGAATGGTGAATGTTCAATAGAACCCGATAGCCACAGGGTCAACAAAACGAAACTGACTTACCCTCCCGCTGAGATCATCTTCACAATTGTTTACAGCGACCCATGGTAATCAGTGGCGTAACTTCCATTGGTTTAGCCAGGGTAAATGCTGACGTGGAAAAATTGTAGACCCCAGAATAACAATCCAGAAGTTGGCCAGAGGTTGCTTCCCTTTCGTTATTAGAATCAGGGAAATGTCTGTTTTTGATGGGACAATTTTACACTGGCTAAATTCTGAGAATTACTCCTCAGATAATGGGACACACAACCAAAATCTTTGGTTTTATCTTTATGTGGCGGTGTGCCTAAGTTTGTTTGGACCATTGAGGACAGATATGGAACTGTGTGGACTGGTGACACTTTTATGGCTGGACTAATAAAGACTTTTGAGACTGTGTAAAATTGTAAGCCGACACGTGTGTCCCAAGGCAATGCTTTGAACATTGTATGTATAGTCTGGCGAGCCCCTATTTAATTTCACTTACCTTATCTATTCCTGGTCCGAGACACTGACCATAATATAAGGGCGGAGATTAAATAAGGTAAATGTGACGATGTGATGTGGCACTTGATGGCCAGGATTGGCTGGCGTGATCTGACCAATTCCATAGTCGGCATGACAATATATTACGTTAATAATTGATAAGCTTTTGCGCTGTTTTTGGGGTACTTATATAAGAGGAGACTCAGTCACAGGGTCGGACTAATAGAGAGACAGGGAGAGAGAGAGTGACAGAGAGAGAGCTTGACTCACAGCAAGAGACGAAGATAAGACGGATATAGACCAGGACATCCATATGACGTAGTAGCATTTACTTAGGGCTGCCTACTCCTTTATACTTGATAGTTAAGCTAGAGTACCTATTAATAACTGTGTTTTCCTTGGCAACCATTATTATCCTTACCAAATAAACTGTAAGAGTATATAGCCCTTAAACTGTGTAGCCTTCACTTTGTCCGTAGATTACCATTGTTGTGCTAATAATACTGAGCATTGGCTCACCCTCTCGGCCACATTTATAGTAAATAGAATCCGTAAAATATATATTTGTTACCACGTCTCATAGATTTATCTTAAGCTGTGTTTTTTTAAAATGCTTTCTTTAATGAGCCCGTTCCCCTGCCCCGCCCTCTCAAATTCGGAAATAAAATGATAATAAACAAAAGAACGTTTAATACTCATTTAGATGAGTCGAAGTTTTCCTTTAAAAAAATGCTTTCATATGACGGACAATTGCTGACACAAGTGGAAGTTTCTTTTTGTTTACCAATAGACCCATTATAGGTATAAGGATCGTGTAATTGTTCGGTAGTCTAGATGAGGTATGTATTCACGAAAGTTAATACTTCTTTTAAGGTTTCCTAGATAAAAACGTCGAGATGAGCGAAACCGAAAATAAATGCTACCTAGAATATGAAACGTTTCTTGTTCAGTAACTGAAACCTCAGACCAAGAGCCGTGTCATCAAAGGGAGCGAAAGGTTGTTTCCAGGATATGTCTTTTTGGTAACTGGCCATCAAAGCTAAGCCTCTATGTATACAATACACAGCAGACAACACCCATCAGCATAGCAATTTTCTCTTACCGGGTCATCTGTGACGAGGGGAGGGGTGGGGCTGGTCACAGGTTTTAGACAGATGAGATCTGGGGGAGTGGATCTTTTAACGACTTCATTGGTGTTACGATAGAGTTGTAAGTTATCATGTAGGCTGACATATCTGGGGGAGTGGATCTTTTAATAACTTCATTGGCGTTACGATAGGGTTGTAAGTTATCATGGCTGACATATCTGGGGGAGTGGATCTTTTAACGACTTCATTGGTGCTACGATAGGGCTGTAAGTTATCATGGCTGACATATCTGGGGGAGTGGATCTTTCAATAAATTCATTGGTGTTACGATAGGGTTGTAAGTTATCATGTTGGCTGACAAATATGGCTGACATACACCGGACCTTGGTGTCACCGAGACGGTCGAGACACACCATATCACCACGCACTGGTCAGTCGAACTGTCGCATCATTCAGGTTTAGCTGTCGCACCATTCAGGTTTAACTGTCAATCCATTCAGGTTTAACTGTCAATCCATTCAGGTTTAATTGTCAATCTATTCAGGTTTAACTGTCGCATCATTCAGGTTTAGCTGTCGCACCATTCAGGTTTAACTGTCGCACCATTCAGGTTTAACTGTCAATCCATTCAGGTTTAACTGTCAATCCATTCAGGTTTAATTGTCAATCTATTCAGGTTTAACTGTCGCATCATTCAGGTTAAGCTGTCGCACCATTCAGATTTAACTGTCGCACCATTCAGGATTAAAGGTCAATCCATTCATGTTTAATTGTCACACCATTCAGATTTAGCTGTCAATCCATTCAGGTTTAACTGTCGCGCCATTCAGGTTTAACATTCGCACCCTTCAGATTTAACTTTCAATACATTCAGGTTTAACTGGCAATCCATTCAGGTTTAACAATCACACCATTCAGGTTTAACTGTCACACCATTCAGGTTTAACTGTCCCACCATTCAGGTTTAACAATCACACCATTCAGGTTTAAGTGTCACACCGTTGATGTTAAATTTAAACTATCCCATCGCACATTTCAGGAAAAAAATGTCACACCGCTTATGTTAAACTGTCACATAAAACCATTCAGGTAAAAATGTCACACAGTTAACTGTATGCTGTCACATCATTCATGTTAAGTTGTCTCAGTTTGTCTCTCTCCTTTCAGTGTTTGGGCTTCAAATGTTCTCGAAATAAGATAAAAGCGGTTTGTTTTTTGTTTTTAATTTACTAACACAAATTGAACCTTAAAACAATACCATAACCGAATTTAAGCCTTTTAACCTTTATTCTCATGTAATGGGCTCTCGGGGCGGGGTTTGGGGGGGGGGGCTAATCTTGGCATGAATTTTAAATTTGATCATTTCTTGCAATCATTTTTTTCTGTTTCAGACTCAGCGTGGGTAATAAAGATCCAAGTGACAGAATTTTTGTCTCTAGCTTATTGGTTGTATCTTATTCCCTAAAAACAAGTTTCGTCATTCGGTTCATTCGCCCTTTCACTTTTGAAGGTAGTGATTGGGTCTAACTGAAGTAACTCTGAATGGTGAATCGTTGTTGCTCTTTCGGTTTTGTTTATATGTACTGTCATGCCATCAAGTTTCTGTAAATACAGTTTCGGGTTGTCATCTTGGTGTTTGACACTAGGAACATCTCTACTTAAAAAAAAAATTAAAAAGTAAGCAGAACGGGGTTTACCCGATTACCATGGTTACAATAGATACCAAGCAATCAAAACTAAATTAAATTTATTATTACGTCAATGTAGCAAAGCGGATAATCCCGGATTGGATTTTTTTAAATTTAATATAATTAACAATGATAACAGTGGGTGAAAGTGTGTACTTGTGGTTTAACAAGCAGAATTGTTACATAAGTCAAGACCAGACCTAAAGGTTTAACACGTAGATGAGTTAAACACACAAGCCAACACAAGACCTAAAGGTTTAACAAGTAGATGTGATACACACACAAGCCAAGACCAGACCTTAAAGATCCAAATAACTACATTCAAAGACACGATCACGTACTCTAAATTTCAGCAGCTCACTGGACAAAAACAAATTAACTCCTATCTCAACCGGACGACAACCCCCCCACCCCCCCGTACCCTCTTTACCTACAAACATCCAGACGAGGCAGATCCTTGATGTCTTTTCCACTGCCTGGAAATTTAGACCGACGCCAAAATTATCTCTCTAAATTCCCTCACCCCACCGACACCCTAAATAGAAGCACTAGATAAGCCCTTTAAAAAACGTATCTATTGTTTACCCATGATCTCTGGAGAAGGAAACAAGTCCTAAACAGGGCGTTTGATCTAATAAATTTTTATTATGATGATGATCTCTGAACGGGTTTGTCATGGACTGTGAGATGAGTTGTAAAAACACGATCAGGAGACTCATGGGTAGACACGGGATATTCAAGTACTTTATTTAGTCACGAAAAAGAGATGATTCATATTTTGTTTTGTTTATCATTTCATTTTTCTAATCCAACATTCAATAAATAAAAAAAAATAATTAATAAAGACGATTGTGAACAGGAAAAAATTGTTGACTGTTAGAAAATCTCTGGCCAAATCACATGAAGTGTGTAAATTGATGTATGCTACCCCAGGACCTTTACTCATTTATTTGTAATTTGTGGCAATAATTTTTAAAGTTTATCGTTATAGCAAAATATTTTTTAAATAACATATACACGTGTTTTTTTTTGGTTTTTTTTGTTTTTGTTTTTTTTGCTGTTGTTTTGTTTGTTTTTTTGTTTGTTTTTTGTAGCCAACTTAATTTTTGAAATAAATAAAAACAAAGAACATTAAATTTTAACTATATTAAACTTTGTCCAAAAACTTTTATAGTCCCATTTAATGTAAACTTTAATAAACTGTAGTCTATTAAAATTTCGGTTAAAAGAATCCTGAGGGAACAAACATATATATAACGTTTGTGCATTCTGTATTTTAGGCACTGTTGTATTTTAGGCACTGTTGTAATTTAGGCACTGTTGTATTTTAGGCACTGTTGTATTTTAGGCACCACGATAAGACGAACATCTTATCTATTGAAGAAGCTCCTTTAATACAAAAGATTATTGCGTCCGACGCTTGTAGATTATCGCACGTTAGAAAACAGAAACCAATGTCAAATGTAATTAAACAGTTGTATATGATCAGAAAAAATGATTCCCACGAGTGAATTTATCTGAAGAGGAAGAGAATGTCTACAAAGTATTTATGAACGCAGGTTCCTGAAACAATCAATTCACGGACTGCATATCCAGGTTAGGTTATTTTTCTCCGTCGCTAAAGACAACGCTAACCTCATAGGTTTTATATGTCAGCAGGTTTAGGATGCAGGGAGGAAATAAGCTTGTTCGTTTACACGTTAGATTAAAAATTACAGTCAGTGGCATACGAATTTTTTAAAAAAATGTTTAAAACATTTTTTAATTTTTTTTTTTAAGGGGGTTCTGAAGAAGTGAAGGTAGCGATTGAGTTTATTCACCAAGCGCAACTTTTACTCTTCATATAAAGAAGGTTGCGATTACTCCCAACAGTAAAGTTTTTGCGTTGGCCGTGTCAAGGAACACACAAATCTTTGCCTACCTCAGCGGTTAGAGGAAGGGGACTTATCGTAGCAACTCCCCTGAATACAGACCGTTACATTGAATAAAAAAAAAACCCAACACATTTTTTGTTTGTTAAATCCCGTATATTAACTTCACCGCTTTGACTAGGGTGGGGGTGGGCTGGGGGAAAAAAAGGAAAAATGACCCACTTGCCGTGATGTTATCGGCCTGAAATTTTGCACAAAGAAGTGTGTCACCTGACAGTGCATCGTATAAAAATTTCAGATCGATAGAATGTACCGTAATGAAATTAAAGCACTTATAGTTTATCTCTAAGTATCTCTATCTTGCTCTCTGCTATTGCTCACGTCCACGTGTCACTGGAGTTCAGTCCAGCCATCGATGAACACTCTTCCCCCCCACCCACCCTTTTACAGCAAGAAGAATTAACCTACGTTCAGTCTGTAAATATGTAGACATAATCAAAACTTTTAGTTCTGT
>MUZC01004604.1:143158-161355 GCA_002072015.1 Radix auricularia | reverse complement strand
ACCATCAGCTACCGGACTGGGTGACATCATCAGCTACCGGACTGGGTCAAACCAACAGCTACGGCACTGGGTGACACCATCAATTACCACACTGGGGAATACCATCAGCTACCACACTGGGTGACACCATCAGCTACCGCACTGGGTGACACCATCAGCTACCTCAGTGGGTGACACCATCAGCTACCGGACTGGGTGACACCATCAGCTACCGGACTGGGTGACACCATCAGCTACCGGACTGGGTCACACCAACAGCTACGGCACTGGGTGACACCATCAATTACCACACTGGGGAATACCATCAGCTACCACACTGGGGAATACCATCAGCTACCACACTGGGTGACACCATCAGCTACCACACTGGGTGACACCATCAGCTACCTCACTGGGTGAGACCATCAGCTACCTCACTGGGTGAGACCATCAGCTACCGTACTGGGTGACACCATCAGCTACCGCACTGGGTGAAACCATCAGCTACCTCACTGGGTGACACCATCAGCTACCGCACTGGGTGACACCATCAGCTACCGCACTGGGTGACACCATCAGCTACCGCACTGGGTGACACAATCAGCTACCGCACTGAGTGATATCATCAGCTACCACACTGGGTGACACCATCAGCTACCGCACTGGGGAACACCATCAGCTATCACACTGGGGAACACCATCAGCTACCGCACTGGGTGACACAATCAGCTACCGCACTGGGGAACACCATCAGCTACCGCACTGAGTGATATCATCAGCTACCTTACTGGGTGACACCATCAGCTACCGCACTGGGTGACACAATCAGCTACCGCACTGGGTGACACAATCAGCTACCGCACTGGGTGAAACCACCAGCTACCGCACTGGGTGACACCATCAGCTACCGCACTGGGTGACACCTTCAGCTACCGCACTGGGTGATATCATCAGCTACCACACTGGGTGACACTATCAGCTTCCGCACTGGTTGACACCATCAGCTACCACACTAGGTGACACCATCAGCTACCCCACTGGGTGACACCATCAGCTACCACACTGGGTTACACCATCAGCTACCGCACTGGGTGACACCATCAGCTACCGGACTGGGTGACACCATCAGCTACCGGACTGGGTGACACCATCAGCTACCGCACTGGGTGACACAATCAGCTACCGGACTGGGTGACACCATTAGCTAGCACACTGGGTTACACCATCAGCTACCACATTGGGTGAAACCATCAGCTACCACACTGGGTGACACCATCAGCTACCGCACGAGTTATATAATCAGCTACCGGACTGGGTGACACCATCAGCTACCGCACGAGTGATATAATCAGCTACCGCACTGGGTGACACCATCAGCTACCGCACTGGGTGACACAATCAGCTACCGCACTGGGTGACACAATCAGCTACCTCACTGGGTGACACAATCAGCTACCGCACTGGGTGACACCATCAGCTACCGCACTGGGTGACACAATCAGCTACCGCACTGGGTGATATCATCAGCTACCGCACTGGGTGACACAATCAGCTACCGCACTGGGTGATATCATCAGCTACCGCACTGGGTGACACCATCAGCTACCGCACTGGGTGACACCATCAGCTACCAAATGGGTGACACCATCAGCTACCGCACTGGGTGACACCATCAACTACCACACTAGGTGACACCATCAGCTACCCCACTGGGTGACACCATCAGCTACCACATTGGGTGACACCATCAGCTACCGCACTGGGTGACACCATCAGCTACCACACTAGGTGACACCATCAGCTACCCCACTGGCTGACACCATCAGCTACCACATTGGGTGAAACCATCAGCTACCGCACTGGGTGACACAATCAGCTACCGCACTTGGTGACACCATCAGCTACCACACTGGGTGACACAATCAGCTACCGCACTGGGTGACACAATCAGCTACCGTACTGGGTGACACCATCAGCTACCGTACTGGGTGACACCATCAGCTACCAAATGGGTGACACCATCAGCTACCGCACTGGGTGACACCATCAGCTACCACACTAGGTGACACCATCAGCTACCCCACTGGGTGACACCATCCGCTACCACATTGGGTGACACCATCAGCTACCGCACTGGGTGACACAATCAGCTACCGCACTGGGTGACACCATCAGCTACCACACTTGGTGACACAATCAGCTACCGTACTGGGTGACACCATCAGCTACCATACTGGGTGATATCATCAGCTACCGTACTGGGTGATATCATCAGCTACCACATTGGGTGACACCATCAGCTACCGCACTGGGTGATATCATCAGCTACCACACTGGGTGATATCATCAGCTACCACATTGGCTGACACCATCAGCTACCGCACTGGGTGACACCATCAGCTACCGCACTGGGGAACACCATCAGCTACCGCACTGAGTGATATCATCAGCTACCGCACTGGGTGACACCATCAGCTACCACATTGGGTGACACCATCAGCTACCGCACTGGGTGACACCATCAGCTATTGCACTGGCGAACACCATCAGCTACTGCACTGAGTGATATCATCAGCTACCACACTGGGTTACACCATCAGCTACCACATTGGGTGACACCATCAGCTACCGCACTGGGTGACACAATCAGCTACCGTACTGGGTGACACAATCAGCTACCGGACTGGGTGACACCATCAGCTACCACACTGGGGAATACCATCAGCTACCACATTGGGTGACACCATCAGCTACAGCACTGGTTGACACAATCAGCTACCGTACTGGTTGACACAATCAGCTACCTGACTGGGTGACACCATCAGCTACCGCACTGGGTGACACAATCAGCTACCGTACTGGGTGACACCATCAGCTACCTCACTGGGTGACACCATCAGCTACCCCACTGGGTGACACAATCAGCTACCGCACTGGGTGATATCATCAGCTACCACACTGGGGAATACCATCAGCTACCACATTGGGTGACACCATCAGCTACCGCACTGGGTGACACCATCAGCAACCACATTGGGTGACACCATCAGCTACAGCACTGGGTGACACCATCAGCTACCACACTGGGTTACACCATCAGCTACCACATTGGGTGATACCATCAGCTACCGCACTGGGTGACACCATCAGCAACCACATTGGGTGACACAATCAGCTACCACACTGGGTTACACCATCAGCAACCATATTTGAAGACACCATCAGCAACCACATTGGGTGACACCATCAGCTACCACACTGGGTTACACCATCAGCAACCACATTGGGTGACACAATCAGCTACCGTACTGGGTGACACAATCAGCTACCGGACTGGGTGACACCATCAGCTACCACACTGGGGAATACCATCAGCTACCACATTGGGTGACACCATCAGCTACAGCACTGGGTGACACCATCAGCTACCACACTGGGTTACACCATCAGCTACCACATTGGGTGACACCATCAGCTACCGCACTGGGTGACACCATCAGCTACCACATTGGGTGACACCATCAGCTAGCACACTGGGTGATACCATCAGCTACCACATTGGGTGACACCATCAGCTAGCACACTGGGTGATACCATCAGCTACCACATTGGGTAACACCATCAGCTAGCACACTGGGTGACACCATCAGCTACCGCATTGGGTGACACCATCAGCTAGCACACTGGGTGATGCCATCAGCTACCACATTGTGTGACACCATCAGCTACCGCACTGGGTGACACAATCAGCTACCGCACTGGGTGACACCATCAGCTAGCACACTAGGTGACATCATCAGCTACCTCACTGGGTGACACAATCAGCTACCGCACTGGGTGACACCATCAGCTACCGCACTGGGTGACACCATCAGCTACCGCACTGGGTGACACCATCAGCTACCGTACTGGGTGACACCATCAGCTACCGTACTGGGTGACACCATCAGCTACCGCACTGGGTGACACCATCAGCTACCGCACTGGGGGACACCATCAGCTACCGTACTGGGTGACACCATCAGCTACCGCACTGGGTGACACCATCAGCTACCGCACTGGGTGACACCATCAGCTACCGCACTGGGTGACACCATCAGCTACCGCACTGGGTGAAACCAACAGCTACCGTACTGGGTGACACCATCAGCTACCGCACTGGGTGACACCATCAGCTAGCACACTAGGTGACACCATCAGCTACCGCACTGGGTGACACCATCAGCTACCGCACTGGGTGACACCATCAGCTACCACACTGGGTGACACCATCAGCTACCACACTGGGTGACACCATCAGCTACCGCACTGGGTGACACCATCAGCTACCACACTGGGGAATACCATCAGCTACCGCACTGGGTGACACCATCAGCTACCGCACTGGGGGACACAATCAGCTTCCGCACTGGGGGACACCAGCCCTGGCGACGCCTTTGTTTATACTGAGGATTTATTGAGCACAGATAATGCTCAACCCACCGTTTTAGCTGTGCTGCCTGGTCTTGAATAATTTCTCCATTTTAGGACTTTAGGGGAGCAGCTTTTGACGTCAAGGGGCCCGTTGCCTTTTTGATGTTTTCGTACATGACTTTTGCATTGCCCATGTCTGCAGCTGATTGTATACTGGAACAGAGCTTAAGCCAGTAGGTATTGACACATTTACGTGCAACCTTTTGGGCAAGTGACTTAGCTGTTTTTAAAGCATGCAAATTGTCAGGTGTAGGCTTTTCCTTGTAAGCCATAAGAGCTTTCCTTTTTGCTTCAGTGACGGGTTTCATCTCGTCCCAATGTTCATCAAACCAGTCCGTGTTTTTGTGAGATTTTTTGCCACAGGCTTGTATTGCGGATGTATAGATTGTGTCTCTCAGTTGCGTCCATTTGGAGTCAATGGTGACGCATGGGGACATCTTTGAGAGACTTTCCTTCACCTTGTCTTTGAACAGCTGCGCTATCGCAGGGTCTTTCATGCAGGAGGTATTGATGCGTGGACTTCCCTTTTTCTTTGTGTGGTACGAGTTTTTCCTCATTATTCGTACTTTGCTGGCGACAAGGGAATGATCCGTGTCACAGTCGGCACTGTGATAGCTGCGAGTGAGTAGGACGCTAGCTAGTTGTGCACGCCTGGTGATAATGAGGTCCAGCTGGTGCCATTGGTGGGATCGAGGGTGTCTCCAAGATACTTGATGTATATCCTTGCACTTGAAGAAAGTGTTGGTCACACACAAGCCTCGTGAGCAGCACAATTCCAGAAGCCTTTGTCCATTTTCATTTAACTTTCCTCTTCCAAATAGTCCAAGGCAGGTGGGCCAGGCTTCGTGGTCGCTCCCCACTCTAGCATTGAAATCTCCTAGGAGATAGATTGCCTCGTCTTTGTGGATGCCGGCTATTGCCTGGTCTAACGCTCCATAGAACTGGTCCTTCTCTTCCGGAGTTGAATAGAGTGTTGGGGCATACACACTAAGAATGTTTGCTGGGCCCGCAGTTGTTCTGAGTCTTAGAGTGAGGATCCTCTCCGTGCCTGATGACGGTGGTTCAATGGATGGTAGAAGAGTGTTTTTAACAGCGAAACCCACACCATGCTGTCTAGGTTCGTCTTTCGGTCTGCCTTGCCAGAAGAAGGTGTAATTGGCCTCTTTGAGTGAACCGTTGTCTGGGAGCCTGGTCTCCTGAAGGCATGCTATGTCAATCTTTAGCCTTTTAAGTTCTCTATCGATTATTCCTGTCTTCCGTGTGTCGTTTATGGACTGCAGATCATCAGTGATGCCGGGACACATAGTCCTCACGTTCCAGCTAGCGATTCGAAGAGCTGGGGTCTTCTTTTTCTTTTTTGTATTTCTTGGTGCAGGGCTTAGTGGCCCACTTGTTGAGTGGTACTCTAATCTCCACGCACCCAGTGGAGAAGGCAGGCCATGACGGGATAGCACCTATTTGACTGGGGGCTGCCCAGTTTGAGGCGGGCGGTAGCTGTCCAGTGAGACATTGGTAGTCTCTCCCACCGTCGGAAGCAGCCCCTGGCGCCTAGCTCTACGTCAATTGAGCTTTGGCTTATAACCGGTAACTGCTGCTTCCCGTGTTTTGTCGACACCTTGCGGCGACGCTGGAGTGTCCTCTCCAGAGGTGATGCAAGCCTGGGCGGGTATTATGGAGAATTAGCTGCTGCCCATACAGCATATCCCCCCTCTCCACGTCAATGGTGTAACCAAGGGAACGACTTGCGTCGATGCAGCTTGGCTGCCATTGGCGTCGCAGGAGCTGCCGGTATGTACATAAGTCTTATGTATAGACCGCCTGTAGGTGCTCCAATTCCTGATTTTCTTTCAGGGTTTACTCCCTTAGCCTTTCCCGCAAGGCAGGTATAGCCGCAAGGCAGCGGAGGATTTGTATTCGGAGTTTCCTTCTCCTAGATGAACTACCAGCCAAGGTTTTAACGAGCATCATCTACCCGTAGGGGTGCCAGAACCGGGGTTTGAACCCGTGACCGATTTTTATTTTTATTTTAGAATTGTTTTTGTACCGCAGCGCACTAACACTTTGACCACCGCGCCCCCNGTGGGTTTCGCTGTTAAAAACACTCTTCTACCATCCATTGAACCACCGTCATCAGGCACGGAGAGGATCCTCACTCTAAGACTCAGAACAACTGCGGGCCCAGCAAACATTCTTAGTGTGTATGCCCCAACACTCTATTCAACTCCGGAAGAGAAGGACCAGTTCTATGGAGCGTTAGACCAGGCAATAGCCGGCATCCACAAAGACGAGGCAATCTATCTCCTAGGAGATTTCAATGCTAGAGTGGGGAGCGACCACGAAGCCTGGCCCACCTGCCTTGGACTATTTGGAAGAGGAAAGTTAAATGAAAATGGACAAAGGCTTCTGGAATTGTGCTGCTCACGAGGCTTGTGTGTGACCAACACTTTCTTCAAGTGCAAGGATATACATCAAGTATCTTGGAGACACCCTCGATCCCACCAATGGCACCAGCTGGACCTCATTATCACCAGGCGTGCACAACTAGCTAGCGTCCTACTCACTCGCAGCTATCACAGTGCCGACTGTGACACGGATCATTCCCTTGTCGCCAGCAAAGTACGAATAATGAGGAAAAACTCGTACCACACAAAGAAAAAGGGAAGTCCACGCATCAATACCTCCTGCATGAAAGACCCTGCGATAGCGCAGCTGTTCAAAGACAAGGTGAAGGAAAGTCTCTCAAAGATGTCCCCATGCGTCACCATTGACTCCAAATGGACGCAACTGAGAGACACAATCTATACATCCGCAATACAAGCCTTTGGCAAAAAATCTCACAAAAACACGGACTGGTTTGATGAACATTGGGACGAGATGAAACCCGTCACTGAAGCAAAAAGGAAAGCTCTTATGGCTTACAAGGAAAAGCCTACACCTGACAATTTGCATGCTTTAAAAACAGCTAAGTCACTTGCCCAAAAGGTTGCACGTAAATGTGTCAATACCTACTGGCTTAAGCTCTGTTCCAGTATACAATCAGCTGCAGACATGGGCAATGCAAAAGTCATGTACGAAAACATCAAAAAGGCAACGGGCCCCTTGACGTCAAAAGCTGCTCCCCTAAAGTCCAAAAATGGAGAAATTATTCAAGACCAGGCAGCACAGCTAAAACGGTGGGTTGAGCATTATCTGGAATTGTATTCAACAGTTACCACAGTCTCCAGCACCGCTCTAGATGACATCCCAGATATGCCACTCATGGAAGAACTTGATGTCGTGCCCACACAGGAAGAGCTGAGCAAAGCAATTGACAGTCTAGCTTGTGGAAAAGCGCCTGGGAATGATGGAATACCACCAGAGGTTCTAAAGAGTGGCAAGACAGCTTTACTCCAACCATTGCACGAGATTCTGTCCCTCTGCTGGGAACAGGGCTACATCCCCCAAGACCTAAAGGATGCAAATATAGTGACACTATATAAAAACAAAGGTGATAGGAGTGATTGCAATAATTATCGCGGCATTTCACTCCTTAGTATTGTAGGAAAGACCTTTGCCCGCGTTATACTAAAACGTTTACAAAGCCTAGCATCCCGCGTCTATCCAGAATCTCAGTGTGGTTTCCGGTCCGGTCGGTCTACCATAGACATGGTGTTCTCCATACGACAGCTCCAGGAAAAATGCAGAGAGCAGCAGATGCCACTATACATTGCATTTGTGGACCTTACAAAAGCCTTCGACTTAGTCAGTCGCAACGGGCTATTCCAAATACTGGCAAAAATTGGATGTCCCCCTCACCTACTTGCCATCATCAGACAGTTCCATGAAAATATGCTTGGCACAGTACAGTTCGATGGAGCTAAGTCAGAGGCCTTCCCTGTCAGCAGCGGAGTTAAACAAGGTTGTGTACTCGCACCAACACTCTTCGCAATATTCTTCTCTGTACTTCTTCGATACGCATTCAAGGATAGCAGTGAGGGAATCTGGTTACATACCAGAGCTGATGGAGGACTTTTCAACACTGCCCGCCTCCGAGCCAAGACCAAAACGACGGATGTCCTAATTCGAGAGCTACTATTTGCGGATGATGCGGCACTAACAGCACATACAGAATCTGGTTTGCAACAACTCGTGTCAAGCTTCTCCAATGCCTGCAAAGAATTTGGTCTGCAAATCAGCTTGAAAAAGACAAACATCATGGCCCAAGACACTCGACCTCCTCCTACCATAAATATCGATAATGAAAACTTGGAGGTTGTGGACAGCTTCACCTACTTGGGATCCAAGGTCTCCAATACACTGTCCATTGAAGAAGAAATAAACAGCAGAATTGGCAAGGCAGCCGCAACAATGGCTAAACTAAATAAGCGGGTCTGGCAAAACACCAAGCTAACGGAGAAAACCAAACTGTGCGTCTATCGAGCCTGTGTCATCAGTACACTACTATATGGGAGCGAGACATGGACCACTTATACATCACAAGAGCGTAAGCTTAACAGCTTCCATTTGAGATGCTTGCGCCGCATCCTTGGTATTAAATGGCAAGAAAAAGTGCCTAATAGTGAGGTACTAACGCGTGCCAATACCCAAAGCATGTTCTCAATTCTTTGTGAAAGACGCCTGAGGTGGCTAGGACATGTCAAAAGAATGAGCCCCGGCCGCATCCCGAAGGACCTCCTATATGGTGAACTTGCTTCAGGAAAGAGGAAAACAGGTCGCCCACGCTTGCGATTTAAAGATGTCTGTCAAAGGGACATGAAAGCAGCCAAAATACATACAAGTGACTGGGAGTGTAAGGCAGAAGACCGATCTACGTGGCGCACAGTTGTCAAAGAGGGCGTCATAGTAGCCGAGGAGCGAAGAATGGAGGAGGCTGCAGACAGAAGAGCTAGGAGAAAGGCCAAAACATTTGGAAGCACAGAACTCGTGTGTAAAAACTGTGGCAAAGACTGTCACTCAAGGATAGGACTGCACAGTCACTCGAGGAAATGCAACCCAACCCAACGGTGATGCACCATCGTCTCGCGAGACGGAAGGATGCCGGATATTGAGCACAACCAAAAGGTGGCAAAATTTTGAATAATTTTCGCCATTGTTTGACATTAAAAAGACTTTACAAGACAGTTGTTTGACAATAAAAAGACTTTACAAGACAGTTGTTTGACAATAAAAAGACTTTACAAGACACATCATCATGTATTTATTTATCAAGTGGTCGAATACTCCGTTAGTTTGTTTTGATGACGTCATTAGCCAAGACATGTCATAATGTACTGGTAGAAAAATGCATATAAATCTATCAATTTTTTTTTCATTGTAAAAAGTGGAGAGAAAAATCAACACTACATTTATAGTGAAAAGTGAAAGTAAAGGATCAAAGAGAACCCCTCTTTTTAATGTCTAACTTAGAGCAATCTGTTATATTGATTAAAAAAATATATTTTACGTTATGAAATTTCTGATATGTTGGAGAGGACTTAAAACGTTATGTTTTTCCTTTCTTCATACAAGTAGACAATTTATGTGTGGTCTAATCAATTTCAAACGGTACAAGTAGTAATGAACGCTGCCTACAACACGCTGATAACAGAGTTATTTATTACACACTAAGACAATGTAATCGATTGATTATCTTTGGAAACTTTTCTACTCTGCCCATATATTTATATTTCGAATACATACGTTTTTCACAGCATAAATTTAGTTTTGCGTTTCTCTTTTTTTTTTCAATACAATATTGTAAATCAGAACTATTTCTTTAAGCTTTTCCAAACCATGATTATAATTTTGAAATAAATTTCACGTTACTTTATCATCGCCTGGCTTTAAGTCCCATTTAATAACTGTTCGTTGTCTAGAAGATTACTGTTATGCAATACATTGTAAAGTGATACACGAACTTTATCTCTTCTCCTATTGTTCTGAAAGGATAACAGTAAAAGGGGCGAATCGAAACACAAGTAAAGCAAATGTTAACTGATTATTCAATTCACTTAGATCACTCTGGAGTTGTTATTTTAAACAGACACGGTGAAAGCCGAGATAATCATTGTTTGTTTGTAAGTTTGTTTGCTGGTTGGTTGATGTGGGTTGTTTTTTTTACGGTCACTCTGCTGAGTTATCGCGGACAAAGTGTTTGTTGTCAAGAATTCAACCCGTCATCGTCATTTAAATGGATGTTTCGTTTAAGCGAATTGTGAGATGTGTAACACAGTGACAATGCTAATTACTAAAGTTGTGTGTGATTGTGGGTTGTTTGTTTTGTTTTGTTGTTTTTTTTGTTTTTTTTTTGTTTTTTTGTTTTTTTTTTGGGGGGGGGATATGTGTGTACGCTCCTTAGCACCAGTGGTGTAACTAGGGGGTGCGGTGGGGGCAGGCCGCCCGTGGTGACACCATCATAAGGGGTGAAACTAAAATAAAAAATTATGTTTGTTCCGGGTATCGGAGGAGTTCTATGGGGTAAGTCGTGGGGGGGGTGGCATCTTGAGCTACCGTCCCGGGTGACAATAACCCTAGTGACGCCTCTGCTTGGAACATTATTTATTCTTAAAACAGAGGGGAGTAGGGAATTTTTTTTAAAAAACTCACCTAAGTTATTTATTTCTCTTCTAATTAAAGAAGGGGGCCTAAATTTATGCACGCACCGTATTGCCATAACCTAGTATCTCTAATAATAAATAAAAAGAACCCAACTATCTTCTTCAACTTCAGATAGACAACTTCGGTTAAGCACAAAGCGGTTAACAGCCCTGATGTGATGTTGAATCACTGACCACTCGTCTCCACGTGATTCAACCAAAAATAGCGCTTGACTCTATGAGTCTAAATATAGAGTCTTATCAACAAAGTCTCTCCTACATATACCTCGGCTTGGTGTCACTTGAATTAAAGTAGTGGATAGGTTATTATTATTTGTTAACTTTTTTTTTTTTTCATTTTTAATTTTAGAATTGAGCTTCAAGAAGAGATATAGTTTTAAACTGTTAAAGAACACACGCCGTCCAGGAACTAAATAAGACACAAGCTAAACATAACATAGGACTTGCCCCCACACGAAAGATTAACTAAAGAAGATTTTTTTAAAAATCGTTTTGGATTCAAGTTACAAGGAAGATAAACTACCAACTAACAGACGAGAAACAGCTTTAGTCTCAGTTTAACACAAAAGTTTATACGACAACAACCACCCGTGCACAGAAGGCAACCATGAGCGGATACCCATGTGAGTCTAACATGTCAACTTGTATTTATAATTAGTCTAAAATGCCAACCTGTTTTCAATTAGTATAAAATGTCAACCTGTATTCAATCAGTCTAAATTGTCAACCTGTTTTTAATTAGTCTAAATGTCATCCTGTTGTATTCAATTAGTCTAAAATGTCACAACCTGTATTCTATTAGTCTAAAATGTCAACCTGTTTTTAATTAGTCTAAATATCATCCTATATTCAATTAGCCTAAAATGTCAACCTGTATTCAATTAGTCTAAAAAGTCCACCTGTATTCTAATAGTCTAAAATGTCAACCTGTATTTAGTTAATCCAACATGTCAGACTGTATTAAACTGGTTTTTTTTAAATTTCTTTCTTTGAATCCTAACATGTAACTTTATAAAGTCGATATAATATTCGATAAAAGTTTACTGATAGTGATTCAGTGGCAAGTGATATATATATAACTACCCCGTTAGTTCCATATCTACTACAATTTATTTCCTTTTAAATCTTGCCACTCTCCACAATGACCTCCTCCTGTTATCTATTGATTGTCTTATTTCATGTATCGTTAGTTACACTTTCTTATATCACCGATTGATTTAACCATTTCTGATGTTTTTGGAATTCAATCCACACAAAAAACTCTGCTTATACTGGTTACTGTTTTGCTAAAAGCTACCCAAATTAGTAAATAACTTCAATAATTCGTTTTCAAGTGTAGCAACTTTGGTTACTGATTTTATCAATTATATAAACAAGCTTTGAAATGTTGATTTTTTGTATTTTGTTTCTTTTGTTGTTGTTGTTTTTATTTTTTCTATTCTTTTAAATATTTTCAAGTATATTAGGTTCGGGTTGTTTGTAATTTGTTCAAAGATTACATTGTTAGCTTCTTGCCCTTGATCTATCATCTTTAATCAACAATGTCCCTTGTCCCTGGCCCATCATCTTTAATCAAGAATGCCCCCCTGTCCCTGGTCCATCATCTTTAATAAAGAATGCCCCCTTGTCCCTGGTCTATCATCTTTAATCAACAATGTCCCTTGTCCCTGGTCCATCATCTTTAATCAAGAATGCCCCCTTGTCCCTGGTCTATCATCTTTAATCAACAATGTCCCTTGTCCCTGGTCTAGCATCTTTAATCAACAATGTCCCTTGTCCCTGGTCCATCATCTTTAATCAACAATGTCCCTTGTCCCTGGTCTATCATCTTTAATCAACAATGTCCCTTGTCCCTGGTCTATCATCTTTAATCAACAATGTCACTTGTCCCTGGTCTATCATCTTTAATCAACAATGTCCCTTTTCCCTGGTCCATCATCTTTAATCAAGAATGTTTTCCCGTTTCAGACAGCAGTTACCCCTACCCAGCTGGCGCCGTCCCACCCCCAGAGAACAGGGGCATCCCCCCGTACCCTTACCCCCAACCTCCTAACGTCACATACGTCGTCAACCCCACGCCCCCACCTCCCCCACCACCTACCACCACGATTGTCTACGAAACTCCAGCTCCAGTCTTCAGGGTAAGTCTAGTTATTTTTTAACAAATTTTGTTGACATTTGAGTTAATGATATCCAATGTTTCCTCTAAGGTTCGTTGGTCCATGTGCTAAATAATAAAGTCGGGAGGAATGTTCCACAGCATCCATTTTTTCTACACTTTTTTACAAACCCAACCATCACATGTTCTATATCGTTCTTAGCAAAGTTTGCTGCACGGTATTTCTAAACCGCTGCGTGGCGTCTGTCAAACATCTGAGCGGCCGCGCAGCCCCACTGTTTAAGGGAACATTGGCTATAGATGTAATTGCCTGATCACACATAGACATGCGAGACTGTCTTATTCCAAAATAATATGTTAGAACTATCTATTCCCACGCTGACTACCAGGTTTGTCTATTCTTACAACAACCGCCGAAACAGTTTATCAAATTTGATATTGTATTCCATGGTGTTTGCTAACAAACAAATTTTAAATTTAAAATAACATTCCTTTTAAAAATAGTAACAAAAACTCACATGAGTACTTAAACGCAATTTCCAACCAAAAATTTCTGATTTTTTATTACTATTATTACAGGGAAATTATTCTAGTGTCCATCCAAGAATAAGTCAATATAATGCACACCGCTCATCAGTCTAACATTAGCATTCATAAAGCGGGAAAACCCCATTAACTATCATTCTAGGTTACATTTAAAGTCATTTCACATCAATAATTCTGAAACAAAACAAAACAATTCCTATCTAGATTCTAATTGCTGCTACAATTAAGGGAGTTGAATGAAGGACATTGTTCAAAAATCCCTTCTCCAACATTGTTCTAAATATTATTAGCTATCGTTTGGCGTTTACTTCAACCCGATAGATGTTATGATTGGCAAGAAATTGACAAAATAATGATTTTTTTTTAAATTTACTTTTTTGATTTTTCAAGAAATCCAGTAAACCTTTTCGTTAATTTTGTGGCCCTTACACATCTGTGAGAACTATTTAACATATTTGCAAAAGACCCAAACTCTCTATCCGGTATGGTTAGGGGGTGGGTGCTGTTGAAAGCTCGAACAGACGGGCCGGACATTTTAAATAATAAAACGCAATTTGTCCCAAGGGAAATTATGTTCAAAATAAAGCGGGGTGAGCGCCCCTAAACGTTCTCATGTATTCGTATATCACAGGAAGGGCTTGGATTGCACTTAAGTAACATGGTGGTGAGTACCACTTCCGGTTACGGGAAATCCCTTTAAAACGGTTCTTAAAATATCGTGTTGACACATACGTACACACATACATTTAGACAAGAGAGCAATACTAGATTTTTATGACATATTAAGGTGTGAAACGTCATCATTTAAAAATCATATGCACACAAACACACACACATACAGACAAAACTAGATTTTACCGACTCAGGAAGGTACGCAATGGCGACAAAATATTGACGTCGATTTTGTAAACGATTATAATTCTTATAATAATAATAGCAATAATAATAAATTGATAATCTACATGGCGCCATATCCCAATAAGGAACTGCACTCACGGTGCTTGACATGAATAATAACATGCATATGCGTATTAAATAAATATTCATATCATAACAACCACATGAAGTGCAGTACATTACACATAAGCTAAGTTAGACATTAAAAGAATTATACATTCGTTAATTTTGAAAATAAATTTTGAAAAGATGTGTCTTAAGTGCAGTCTTTTAGGACTTGGTTGTTTGAATAATATGGATAATAATAATAATAAATTGACAATTTATATAGCGCTGTATCCCAGCAAGGAGCCGGACTCGGCGCTGTACATTGAGATAATAACATACACACATAAATTAAATAATGGTAATAAGTTTATTAAAAAAAAATTAAGACACACATTAAGTTTGTTTTAAATTGTTTCTTCACAGCCCGGACCAGCTTTAGGGGTCGGTCTAGGGATCGGTGCCGGTCTTGCTCTCGCCGGGATGGCCAACCATCACCATCACCATCCCCACCACCACCACTTTGAACCATTCCATCACCACGGGCACCATCATGGACACCACCACGGACACCACTAGGGCTCCGACCATCGTCTGGTTGTGCTGACGTGTGAGACATCAAGCATATCGATGTAACGATCAACACCACCTGATTTGTTAATTAACACGTGTCAACCTTGAGAAACAGAGATAACAAAACAAATTTCCTGATTAGGTTATCTAAATGGATACAAGTCAAAAATCGAGTGCGAATTATAATGATAACCCTAGATTAATTAAAGAAAGATATTGAAAATGTACCGATTAGTACCGAAGGCAAATGATTGAATGTCCGATTTTTTGTTAGAGACTGTGTCGTGCTACTAATTACAATCTTTAAAATTTATACAAGTTTAAGTCAAAAAATGTCGAACCAACTTAACAGAATGTTTATGCAATAATTTGAATATCCTTCAATAACAGCTTTAACTTCCATTACTGGAATTTGGATCAGTACTGGTCCCACTATTGGCCACACTGCTTGCCCAACTATTGGTCCCACTATTGGCCCGACTGTTAGCTCCACTATTGGTCCCATTATTGGTCCGATTGCTGGTCCCACTGCTGGTCCCACTATTGGTCCCACTATTGGTCGCACTATTGGTCCCACTATTGGTCTCACCATTGGTCCCACTACTGGTCCCACTATTGGTCCCACTATTGGTCCCACTATTGGTCCTACTATTGGTCCCACTGTTGGTCCCACTATTGGTCCCACTATTGGTCCCACTGTTGGTCCCACTATTGGACCCACTGTTGGTCCCACAATTGGTCCCACTATTGGTCGCACTATTGGTCCCACTATTGTTCCCACTATTGGTCCCACTATTGGTCCCACTATTGTTCCCACTATTGGTCCCACTATTGGTCCCACTACTGTTCCCACTGTTGGTCCCACTATTGGTCCCACTATTGGTCCCACTGTTGGTCCCACTATTGGTCCCACTATTGGTCCCACTGTTGGTCCCACTGTTGGTCTCACTATTGGTCCCATTATTGGTCCCACTATTGGTCCCACTATTGGTCCCACTATTGGTCCCACTATTGGTCCCACTATTGGTCCCACTGTTGGTCCAATTATTGGTCCCACTATTGGTCCCACTATTGATCCCACTGTTTGGTCCTACTATTGGTCCCACTGTTGGTCCCACTATTGGTCCCACTATAAGGTCCCACAGTTGGTCCCACAATTTGTCCCTCTATTGGTCCCAGTGCTGGTCCCGCTTAAGGTCCCAATTATCTACCACTGTTCTTGCCCTTTTAAAATTATTATTCAATGAAAAGATTGATTGCTCTAAAAAATAAAATAAAAATTTTAAATAAAATTGACGATTATAACGACATCGATGCTTCATCTTATACTACTTATAAGTTGTGCTGTCGTTTGTTTGGTTTAGTTGTTATGTATTATTATAATTTGGGTTTTTTTTTAGTTATTATTATCATTTGCTGCCCTCCATAAGTAGGGAAGGATGTATCCAAATATCTGATTAGTGATCAGGCAACAGCTTACACTAAATGTATTTTCATGTTACATGTATTTGTTGTCTGAAGTTATTTCTTATTTAAGCAGGAGAATAGCGAAAATACTGTGGGTTCACCTCCCCCCCCCCTTATAACTCAACAGCGGACGTACTACTAATAATTTATGTTGATAGCTTACTTCTCATGTCAATTTTATGTTGCCATGACGTTACATTGAAGCGTAGACAAAAACAGAAACGATGACGATGATGACGCCTTCACCTGACCGTTGTGTGGGGATGTGCTAATATAATGATATAGTGATGTGATGAGGAGTAGATATGATGGTTTGATGATAAACTGAGTTGATGGTGGGGTCATGTAGTGATGGGGTAATATAATGATGGGGTAATGTAATGATGTAGTGTTGGGGTAATTTAATGATGTAATGATTGGGTAATATAATGATGGGGTAATGTAATGATGGGATAATGTAATGATGGGTTGATGTAATGATGGGGTAATGTAATGATGGGGTAATGTAATGATGGGGTAATGTAATGATGGGGTAAATGATGGGTTGATGTAATGATGGGGTAATGTAATGATGGGGTAATGTAATGATGGGGTAATGTAATGATGGGGTAATGTAATGATGTAATTAGGGGTTGATGTAATGATGGGGTAATGTAATGATTTAATGAGGGGTTGATGTAATGATGGTGTGATGTAATGAGGGGTTGATGTAATGATGGGGTAATGTGATGATGTAATGAGGGGTTGATGTAATGATGGGGTAATGTAATGATGGGGTAATGTAATGATGTAATGAGGGGTTGATGTAATGATGGGGTAATGTAATGATGTAATGAGGGGTTGATGTAATGATGTAATGGTGGGGTAATGTAATGATGTAATGAGGGGTTGATGTAATGATGAGGTAATGTAATGATGTAATGAGGGGTTGATGTAATGATGGGGTAATGTAATGATGTAATGAGGGGTCGATGTAATGATGGGGTATTGTGATGATGTAATGATGGGTTGATATAATGATGGGTTAATGTAATGATGTAATGAGGGGTTGATGTAATGATGGGGTAATGTGATGATGTAATGATGGGTTCATGTAATGATGTAATGATGGGGTAATGTGATGATGTAATAAGGGGTTGATGTAATGATGGGGTAATGTGATGATGTAATGATGGGTTCATGTAATGATGTAATGATGGGGTAATGTGATGATGTAATGATGGGTTCATATAATGATGTAATGATGGGGTAATGTGATGATGTAATGATGAGGTGATCTAATGATGTAGCTTGTTGGTGATGTGATAATGGCGGTGATATGTTCAAGGCATGGGATGAATGCCGTTGAAAGCACAGAGTTAAAAAGTCACCTACCATGTAACTTTACATCACATTATAATACACAAGCTCCTGTGACCACAAGCTCCTGTGACCACAAGCTCCTGTGACCACAAGCTCCTGTGACCACAAGCTCCTGTGACCACAAGCTCCTGTAACCACAA
>MUZC01004604.1:109563-142451 GCA_002072015.1 Radix auricularia | reverse complement strand
AGCTGGCAAAAGAGTGAAATAAAAGAAATCTTTAAAAGTGATATTTCACGTTTTGTTTCCTTAATTTTTAAAAAAATTTAATTACCGTAAGTTTTCTTCTTGGGATTTGAAACCGTTTTCATTTATTTAATAACGATCTTCGAATCCATCATTTCCCTTTGTGATAGCCTCATAAAACCAAAATCGATTTCCCGGAAAACAACCTCTCTTTGTAACCTTGGGTAAACATCCTAGATATAATGAACACTCAAACAAAGCCAAACAACCAAAAAAGTCTACACTTGGTGACAGATTGTTAAGAGCGCAGCACTTCTCATGGTCAAGTATTTGCTGGTCACATGCCTCTGTCAGCGCTGATAAGACATGAATCTCTGCCCTGTGGTAAAGGCATGGCGCTAACACAGTGTTCCTCAAACTGTGTGTCGCGACAAATTAGTGTGTCGTGAGATATTTTACAGGTGTGCCGCGATATTTAGTACAAATATTTCAAATTTCTAGGGTACTGAGCTCTGAAGTTGTTTTGACATTTTAAAATGAAGCTAAACCAAAAGTTTGTTAAATAAATCAACAACGTTATCAATGATTTAAATCACGTGTGTTTCGCA
Source organism: Radix auricularia (assembly GCA_002072015.1). Lineage (NCBI taxonomy): Eukaryota > Metazoa > Mollusca > Gastropoda > Lymnaeidae > Radix > Radix auricularia. The sequence continues at coordinate 141,846 of MUZC01004604.1, read as the reverse complement.
TGGGGCGGGACGTTAGATTCGGTTGGCGCCTGGGTACAACGTTTTGTTTTTTCATTATTTCTAGCGTTTAGTTGGCTTGATACTTTTTATACGGTAACAGATTGAACTTTGAATTATTATTTTAAAGAAGGCTAAGCTGGCATTTTAAGCAACTTAACGTAATTTTATCTTAACTTGCTTTTAAAATGCCGGCTTAATTAGTTTATCTGATAAAATAATAATTGAATTAATTACTGCATCCCAGTTCATGTGAACCGTTGCCTGTTAAGTGTATTTTGATGATGAAAATTACTGAAATGAATACGAATTGTTAGTTCATAAACTGTCCGTGAAAATACCAATTGTAATTAGAATAAAACTTTAAGTATAATGTTAAGGTCTAATAGTAACTCTATCAGGTTCATTCACCCCTCGTTTCGCCTCCGTGTCAAGATCACTGAGGACCCGCCCAGAGGCTTCACTGGGGTTGGTGTCACCCGGGGCGGTAGGTCATGGTGTCACCCCCACATGATTTAGCCCATAGACCTCCCCAGAGTTTTCCAGTGCCAAATAACGGAAATATAAAGAATTTTACAGTCTGGTGTCACCCCCCTGATGGTGTCACCCGGGGCGGCCCGCCCCCACCGCACCCCCCTAGCGACGCCACAGGACCCGCCACAAAGCCGCACAAGTTGTGTTGGGTCTCGTTTACAATTTAGAAGTAAGTTAATAATATTTTCATGCATTTGATGTTGTTGTTGTTTTTTGTTTGTTTTTTCAGAAATAAAATTTCAATTTAGCCGTTGACAAGTTTTAAAAAAAAAAAAATTCTACTCAAAAAGCAAAGTCCATCACACTTTTAAATCACAATAATACACATCACAGTAATATTTTTAAAAAAAACGTATCTTTTTAATAAAATAAGCTTCAAATTATTTTGTGTGTCGGAAAAATTATCGAATATTTATAGTGTGTCATTACCCCAAAAAAAGTTTGAGAAACACTGCGCTAACAAGATGATTCAACGGTCGCTATGGTAATGTCATGATAACCGTTTCACTACGGCCTTCACGTTTGTTGGTGATCCCGCTTATCTGTGGGGTGTTGGTTTTAACTCAGGTTAAATCAACCTTGTATTTTATTATCCACGAGCAACAAAGCCCACCCAAAGACGTTCCAACATCGTTTCGGTAGCATGTTGTAGCCCCCCCCCCTCCAACAGCCGTCTCGACCGTCCATAAATTTGCATCAGATAAAAAAAAACTAGACATTATAGTTATAATAGATAACCAGTAAAAAAAATATTATATAAATCCCACAGCGTACCGCTCAAAATAACGTCTTGGGAAAAAATACTGCACAAAAGATGACTCGTTTTGAACGTCCGCGTAACTTTGTTCAATATGTAAATGAGATTTAATTTTTTTGATTGGCTGTTGTAGTTTGTAGGAGTTTTAGGGACCAATCGCTATCGATGACCGGACAGAAAAGTGCCTTTTATTATATAGGATTTTTTTTTTTTTTTTTTTTTTTTTTTAATGCGAAAGTCAATAGTCTATTCTGTTGATTAGACGTTCACAGCCAAACATTGTCCATCAAGGAAAAACATGACTTAAAAATAAGTATGCGAATTTCTTACAACGATTACAATTATTATTTCAAAAGCAAATTACCCGCTTAAGTCGTTCATTAGTTGACGCACCAAAATCTCAAGAAATACCTCATGCACTATTTTTAGAACCCACTATCAGACTTGTTTATCACGTGTTTCGTTTTAAGAAAACATTTGAGTCTGACGAATAAAGGCTGACACAGACACGCACACACCTACCCCACACGCACACACCTACCCCACACGCACACACTCATACCAAACACACACACACACTTATACCAAACACACACACACTCATACCAAACACACACTCATCGTTTTGTTAACGGGTAGCTCGTGTACCCAGAGCAGAGGTCCTCAATTTCTTTATCATTGGGGTATTGTGATATAGCATGACTTCAGACACTTGCGTGGAGCGAATATCTGTCCTACATATGGAGTCGTTTAAAAGACTGAATGTTATATGGGGTTAAAAAATGGACGTAAAGAAAATTCATTTTTAAATGAGGAAAACTACAAAACATCGCTAAATGCTTGATGTCCTGCCAGAAATATTGAATAGGAATGTGTGTTAAAATAGAGATTTACTTTCAGCTCCATTGTTTTGGTTTTATACAACCACCATTTTAAAAAATGTAAAAATTCGTTACTGTTTTTCTTGGTATTAATTGTTGGCAACACCACGTAAAACAATCTTTATAATACGTCATATTAAAGTAGACATATCGATATGATTATTTTCAAATTTGAAGTACAACTAATTTAATTATGAAACACATTCTACCGGGAACAGCAAATCTGTCTGATCAGCATTGCTGGATTTCATTGACCTATTTGTTAAACACGTCACAGCTCAGCGCTCCCGCCTTCTTGGGCCTTCAGAATTTTATTTTCATATCTGGTACTGACATAGAATATCTCGACTCCAAAGGGGTTCCCATATCTCAAATAGCTTAGGTACCCATCAAGTCTAAGTCCGACCCTGCTGTTCAGTGGCGCGATGTTTGGTGGCGCGCTGTTTAGTGGCGCGCTGTTCAGTGGCGCGATGTTTAGTGGCGGGCTGTTTAGTGGCGCACTGTTCAGTGGCGCGCTGTTTGGTGGCGCGCTGTTTGGTGGCGCGATGTTTAGTGGCACGATGTTCAGTGGCCTGCTGTTCAGTGGCGCGATGTTTGGTGGCGCGCTGTTTGGTGGCGCGCTGTTCAGTGGCGCGATGTTTAGTGGCGGGCTGTTTAGTGGCGCACTGTTCAGTGGCGCGCTGTTTGGTGGCGCGCTGTTTGGTGGCGCGATGTTTAGTGGCACGATGTTCAGTGGCCTGATGTTCAGTGGCGCGCTGTTTGGTGGCGCGCTGTTTAGTGGCGCGATGTTCAGTGGCGCGCTGTTTAGTGGCGCGATGTTTAGTGGCGCGATGTTCAGTGGCGCGATATTTGATGGCGCGCTGTTTGGTGGCGCGCTTTCAGTGAAATAGCAGCTGGCATGCGTGGCCTGTCAAAACAGCCTCGGCAAAACGTTTACAGTTTTTTACACAAAATTTACCCTTTTTTTCATATTTAAGCTTTTGTCAACCTTTTTACCCTTAAAAAAATTGGTCCAATTGTAAATTTTTTTCCTTGTGATGTTATTGTATTATTTCTTGTCAACAAATAACCGTGACTTGGTACCATATCGAGGAAAGACTTTAAAATTGTTTCTTGTGATGTCGTTATAATTTTTTTCTTGTGAACTAAATTTGACACTGAATCGGTGGGTAATAGAAAACAATAAAATATTTAATTGTATTTTTTACTATTGCTCCATCACTTAGTCCAGGGCCGTTTCATCTAGGGCCGTTATATCGGGGGTCCATTTGTCGAGGCAGTTTTGTCCGGGGCGGTTTTGTCGGTTAACCATGGGTTACACTCATTGATGCCATTGTTAGATGTTGGCGACCAGTAAAATGGAACATTAATTATAGCTGACAATATTCATTGTTAGATGTTGGCCACTAGTAAGATGGAACATTAATTATAGCTGACTTTATTAATTGTTAGATTTTGGCCAACAGTAGATGGAACATTAATTATAGCTGGCTATTTTCATTGTTAATTAAATGTGACGTTCTATTTATTTTTTTTAAATTCGTTATGTTGCTTTGATGGTCGGATAATAAACACGTACCCCACTGCCGTCATCGCTACCCGGGTGCACGTGCAGCGGAAAAACGGGAATTAGTTTGAGAATCCCTGGCCTAGATTACACAACACACCACGGCTTGAAAGTAACCACGTGAACCGGATCTGCAACTCAAAATATCGTGTGTATTTAGCAGAGATTCCAGTGTTGTGTGTTCTAGACAGAGACATTCAAGTCATATTCAATAGAAACAAGTGTGTTAGTTTCGTGTGGCCAAGTCTGAGGTAAGAGATTATGACACATTAAAATATAACATGGGCTGTGCTTTTGACAGTCGTTAGTTCCACTTACTTTCGAATGGCTAAACTAAATATTATGTTATGACGTGAATCTTTTAAATAAACCACTTACCCTTGATCCTGTCTATCACAATTCAGGTTTTACAGGTTTTAAAATATAATCTCTTTTATAAGTATATTTAAGGGGTTTTTTTTTGTTGTTTTTTTTCAGCTTTAGTGCCAGGTCTTTACCACAGGCTTTAATATATATATATTTTATTACCTCTTAGAAAAACGTTTTAAAAAATTAACAGAAAGGATAATCGTACGAGGTAAAAGCGAAGTATGTCGACCATGACGTCACGGTCATGGCGGCCTTCTTTGTTGTTATAGCACGTCCTTTAAAAAGCTTTAAAATTAAAATTCTATAGCTATACCTAACCCGAACCCTAAAATCTTCAATTTTCCGAAAATTCTAAAAGGCTATACTATACCTAACTCTAACCCAAACACTAAAACCTTTCATTTTTAATAATCCTTTTAGAATTTACAGAACTTTCTTTACCAGCAATCGGTGGCATCGTGACGTCACGGTCGACATACTTCGCTTCAGCTTCGTAGGGTATCGTAGGAACTTACTGACTTCATATTCTCTACTTTTCCCTCAGCGAGAATCTACGTACAGCTGAACCGTAAACCTTGTGTGTGCTCGTTTTTAAAGGCATGAAACAATCACTACTATATAATGTACAGCGACATCAACTTTAGGTTATTTACGTTTGAAAATGGGCGATGGGGATCATTTGATAGATATGACCGGTGAAAGGTCGTTTTGAAATAGTAAAAAAAACAACAATAATTGAGTGAAACTTATAAATTTTGCCGTGTCGGGTACCATAAACAGATGGGAGATTTCTAGCAACAGACAATTCATTTACCAGCCAAGAATTTGATGAAAATAATATAAGTAATTAATTAAGGTCTTATATTGATTGAATACTGATTGCTGACTTTATGGCTATTAAGTTTAATGATCAATTCTACCTACTTTAATTCCAAGGGTATTGCTGACATGGTGCATGGAGAAATAATAGATCCTCATTAAATATGTTAAAAGAACCATATACTAATGGCTTTACATTATGTTTAAGCGATGTTTACTTGTCTGTTAAAGTTGGATTTATTATATTGGGCGTGAGTTTTGGTGTGCAATGATTGAAACTCAAGATTTTTTTTCCGTTGATAAAACTAAAAATCTGTCCATCATAACACGATTTTTGTTTTCGAAACATCTATATCAAGGCCCCAAGGCGCACCTTTTTGGGGGCAGCCTGTCCAAAATTTAACTAAAATACTCCAATGAAACCCGAAAATGAATCACGGACGTTTCGACCCTAAGCCGTTTCGACCCCTGGTCAGGGCGTTAGACCCTTTCGCTTCTACAACGTGAAATGGTTTTATTTATTCTTTCTTTTTATTTTTTTTTTTAATTTATTTTTTGTACAAAAATAATATAGTTTTATACTGTATTATTATCTATTTATTAATTAAAAACAGTAAGAAATAAATATGTTTAACTTTTAGTTTATGACGGGACAATTGAAAAAAAAAAGCATAAACACAGGCTACCGGATATCATTCAATGCAAATTAATGTTTGAGATACATGCGTCATCCCTCTCTGTTAAGTTGAGGCGTTGATGGGGGTGTTTGTTTGCACTGCTCGTTGGACACGCTCCTGCAGCTCGTACAGAGGCGTCACTAGGGTTTTGATGTCCCGTCACATTTCTTAAACACCCCTCTCCCCCTCGTCACTCTTCGTCACCAAAGACCGACCCCATTCCCCCCCCCCAGGGGCGTGATGTCTTTTATGGACGACCCCCTGATGTCTACAACGAAATCGGCGCGACTGAGATTGTTTGCGAGTAAAAAGAATTTTGTGTTTTCGGAACTTACAATTAAACAACCCGTAAAAACAAAGTTATGGACTATAAATCCCTTATATATGAGACATTTAACTAAAGGTATTGATTATGTTCAATTTATAAGCACCGCGCGACACACCGTGACCGACCCTAGGCCATCGAGGACTGGAGTGAGACCAGTGACCCGTGGTGATCAAATATAGCAGACACACATGCTAAATAGAGATAAAATAAAAATTCATAAATTTTAATTACGGTACATTCGATCGATCTGAAATTTTGATGCAATGGGTTGTTAGGTGACACAAGTCTATATGCGAAATTTCAGCTCAATAGGATTATGAGAAGTGGGTCATTTTTTACTTTTGTTTCACCGCGGACAGGCGGGGACCACGACAGACAGACAAGACGGTGAAGTTAATACACGGGATTTAAAAAGCACATATTGTCAACTAAATTGTGTATATTAGAGTAGAGTACATTTTATAACACAGAATCGTATGTTAGCACGCCTTTAATTTAAAAAAAAATAATTATAAACACAAATATTAGTTTTAAAAAATGAAATAAATGTAAATAAAGGGAGTGGGGCAGAGAGAATGGAGGTAAATTTATAAGGATTAATTGACTAAAGGGCTAATTATTGTCCGATTACATCGAATTGGGTAGGGGTGAAGTTGGATAGGTTTGCAACGACAGAGGAATTGCGCATGTAGCACAAACAAGAATTTGCATTGACGGTTGAATCTTTTCAGTGTATACCAGGAGTGTACCAGATTACGGCTCTGGCTTCGGAAAATCCGGATTCCGGCCATTTTTACAAATCCGGCTACGGCTCTGTTTAGATTTTTCAACATATATCCGGCCTTATCCGGTCGGAAAGCCGCATTTTAAAAATTTTAAACCGGTACAGCCCTAGTCTATATACTTCTTATTAATTGTCGCAAATTAAACGTTAAAATAGTAATTTCATACTGGTTTAAATTTTTATAAGATAATAACATTAAATTGTAATATTTTTATGCCACAATTAAATTTTGAAAATAATAAATGAAAAATTAAAAATTAAAAAAGAAAAACAACAAACAAACAAACAAAAGAAAAAATGTATCGGTGTAGAAACTGAAAGGTCGAACCGACCTGGGTCGATTTGTCCGAGGTCAAAGTGTCCGACCAGCCCCCGAGATTGCGGGCTTGGCTTAGCTGGTTTGATTAAGGAATATTTTGGTCACGTGCGGCTAATGAGGCTCTGTGTGCCGACTGCGGCACGCGTGCACCATGCAATAGGTTTGCCATCACTGACCTATACCGTATGTGTAGTCTCATTATATAAAATAACGATCAAAGTTGGCTTTGTAACTTGCGCTTTTAACTTCTAAATGTGCCCGTGTTGCGGTACACGATTGATGGGATTTTCAACATAACAGAAAGTTACAGAGTATTTTTTTTAAAAGTGTAACTAAAAGACAAATAAGTTTCAAAATTCTAATTGTATACGTAAAATATATTTTTTTAATATAATTGATTAAATTTAATAAAATGAAAAGAGTTAAATATTAGTTAGTACATAATTACTTAAATTTAATTATTTAAAAAATATTTCAATATTAAGTTACTTTACTTATATTTAATTATAAAAGAAAAATCTTAATCAATACTAATATTACAGATGTTTTTACCCCTGTTTTTCCAGAAAATTCATGTAAAGAACAAAAGTCATCTTCGGTTGACCAGAAATGTTTCCCAGGACATCGTACTGCGTGCTCGTGGTGTTGGTATTATCAAGCTTGGTCCTTACTGTGACCAGTGCCCCTGCTGTGCCCAGTCCCCCGGCTGTGCCCAGTGCCCCGGCTGTGCCCAGTGCTCCGGCTGTGATCAGTGCCCCGGCTGAGCAGACGTCTGGGGCTTTATATTCGAAGCAGAAAACGTTGCAGTGCGTCCTTGACCGTGGCTTAACTTCTGAGATCTGCACCGAGGCCATCCGAGTGCGATACTCTGATATCGAGTTTCCTGATCTACTATGTGGGTCGTTGCGTTTCTTCTACCACGTTCACAAGGAAGTTGGCTGTAAAAGAGAAGACGTTTTCACGTTGGCAGGAATTTTCTGCTTCAAAAATCTAACTTGCACTCTCGAAGAGAAATCAGACGTCACCACAACTAAGCCGCTGGCCACCACAGGCTCTCCCAAGGAAGACGAAGATTCCTCTACCTTACCACCCGCACCAACCACCGAATCTTCTCCTGACAAACCCAATCATCTGACTGTTAATGCTGCCTGCGTGGTGGACGAGATGTTATCCAGCAAAAAGTGTCAACGCATTTTGAAAATTAAGCTGAAGAAAAGTAAGAATCTTGCGAGCGTTTGTAAGTGGATAAAGAGTGACAAAATTGACATTTACAATTGTGCCGAGAGTGACAAGACCACGCTGGGGAAAGTCGTGTGTGACAACGTGACAGTGTCATGCCCCCCAGAACCAGAGGTCACCGACCCTGGCCAGTTGGTCAACGATCTTATCAAAGACTTCTCCGCGTCATGTAAGGACACTGTCCAGCTCATGATTGAAGACTTTGTAGAGAACAAAGAGGAGACGTGTGCAAGTATCGATGACGACATAAGTGACATTTGCACAGACGATGAAATCTCAAAACTAAAAAATGTGGTCTGTACTGACGGAAAGAAACCTTAACAATTCAACAACAAAACATTTTTTGGTCTCTGTCTCTCTTGTGGTGTATGTCACTTTTGGTGTTTTTTTTATACACTGTGCCTTGACTTATGAATAAACTTAATGTCAATTATATGATTTTTTAATACAACAGTTTGTTGAATAATGTAACAATCGAGTGCTCTTTTATTTTTACTTTATTTTGTTATTATTATTTTTTTTTTGGCTCCAGTCTTTATAGAACTGTAAGATTCCTGCTTTATTAACAATGGTATAGTCCGAATATTTCATGTCTGTAACAAAGGTATCGTCCGAATATTTCATGTCTGTAACAAAGGTATAGTCCGAATATTTCATGTCTGTAACAATGGTATCGTCCGAGTATTTCATGTCTGTAACAAAGGTATCGTCTGATATTTCATGTTAGGAAAAAAACCTTGCTGTATTTAAAAATTAATCTGATAAGAAAACTCTAGTTAACTTCTCTAATTTAAATGAAGAGCTTGACTTATAAAATAAAATATGTTAAGATTAACACTTTCAAAGCTAAGCATTTTTTACAAATCATAGATCGATATAATAATATAAAAATTTGCAGAAATACCTTCAAGTATAAATTGGTCACAAACAAATGTGTATACATTTATAGATAGTAATGTTAATGACAAAGGATTTAGATGGCACCCAAGCTCTTCCCTAAAAATTCATTTGAATTCAGACGAACGTTTAAAATTTAAAGAGCTCATGTGTGGAGGAATGACTAGAACTTAAAGACTGAATTAAAGCCAGACATCGTGAAAAATATCCTTTCTGTTGTGACAGAAATATGTGACACATATCATTGCTCTCAAAAGATGAAAGGACCCGGCTTTTGCGACAGAAATGTGTGACACGGATCATTGCTCTCAAAAGATGAAAGGACCCGGCTGTTGGGACGGAAATATGTGACACAGATCATTGCTCTCAAAACATCTGTAACGTTTAGGATAAGAGAAACAAGCACGAATTGTGTGATTATACAATAAGTTAAAAACTTTATTTATGAATAATTTGAACAAATGCCTTTAACAGTACAATTTAAAAAGTCAAATATTTAAATTAGATGAACATGTTATTATATCTTTAGTATCTACCATTCAATGTAAAAAAATAATTAATTACAGATTTTTAAAAAAACATAGAAACGAAATGATGAAAGATTGGCTCTATAACTAATGATGAAAGATTGGCTCTATAACTAATGATGAAAGATTGGCTCTATAACTAATGATGAAAGATTGGCTCTATAACTAATGATGAAAGATTGGCTCTATAACTAACCCAAAAAAAGGATGGCAGAGTAGAAAGAACCTAACAAAACTTAAAGTTTTTTTAAAAAACTGAAAAAAATTATTGCCCCATGGAGATTCCAGGCCTAACATGGCTCTGCACCACACATACTTGAGAGCAGAATTTCAAATACTCAACCCTAGGCCTGTGATTGGGATATAACGACATAGTCAACATTTAGTGACTAATCGAACTTTGAAAACGAAAACAGCTTCCTAGTAGTATTTTTCCTAGTGCAACCCAATATTCTAATCCATAAACATCGTTGGCTGAAAAATGAATGTCTTGTCTTCGCTGAGACTGAGAGCTAAACACAGCTCATAGTTTCCTTCCAGAAAAACAGCTCATGGTACCCGACACCGTCTGGTTAGCACACGCACACATTTTCAAATACGCAACGCTAGGCCTGTCATTGGGATAAAACATTGTCAAAATGTGGTGCGTCGCCGATTTGGGATGCTGAGAGAAGCGATGTTTACGTTGGCCATAAAGACTAAAGACATTATTCTCTTGGGACTAAGAAACTGATATCCGTCATAACCAGTAAGGACGCGACGCGTCCTTGAAAGCAAAAATTCAAATATGTGTTGCAAGGCCTTGAACATGAGGATATAACGCTAGGCTAAAAATAAAGTGTATTATCGAACTTAAAAGCCGCACACCTCCAAATAGTAAGTCATTGAACATTTAAACCATAAACATCATTGGCAAGAAAATTAATTCCAAACATCTTTCACGTCACAGCGTCAATGTAGATCCTTAAATGCAAAAAGAAATGTTATTTACTTATTTTCGGTAAGATGTTTTCAAAACTAAGTGCATAATTAGACATGTAGTAAATTCTTACGTTCATTTAATTAGCAACAAATTGAGATTGTAGCTTAAGATACGTGACACGTTTTATCTACAGAGTTTTCTTACATAAAAATTATCTTGTCTTCAAAAAATTCCTAGGACAGTCCTATAAGAAACAATAAAATATCATTCTCAAAATACAGTGAAGGTGACATGTTATCAACACTACCGCTAAATAAACGCACCGCGTTCTCAATAATAAAAGTCAAATATACAAAGATTTTTTAAAAGCCATTATGGTTGAATTGAATATGTTTACCCTTAAATGACTAGATGTTGCACTCAAGTGATACATTATAATAAATAAATGTGGTTATCTTAAGTTGCCGTCAGATATTCATCTTTATGTTTTCTTAGGTCCAACCATCATATAATTATATATCTATATATAGCCCCGGTGCTCCACATATTTGATTGAGATAGGACCTTAGCATTGTGGACTTTTATAGCCATTTTGTGCCTATATATATTTTACATGGGTATAAATAAATGGATTCCGTCAAAATGCCCTCAAAAGCCCATAAAGTTAACAGAGAATTTAGTAATGCAATTATAAACAAACAGTGCAGTTTTTCTTTGCCCTTCCCCTACTCGGCTGGATAACAGTCAGGAGTGTGCTCGCCTCACAAGATGAAGAGCGTGGGCTCTGGCACACGTTAAGCCTCAATAAAAATGTTGATTGATGACAAGGAGAGGAAAGGAGCACCGCCAAGTCTACCAAGCCCCGATAAAGTTCAAATGCAAACATTAGGACCCCCTTCGGCCAGGAGGGTATGGGACATGAGAAATGTTTAGATTTAGATTTAGAGCCGGATTGCAAAGAATGTTTAGTGAATCCACCAAGATAGACATTTATTTATCAGCTGTTCTAAATTTTGTAAAGAAGATTTTACACAACGGATAAACTAAGGATATCTTATGTAGCAACATTAATGAATTTTCTCATCACGTTGTTACGTTAAAAATCCTATATAATAAAATACAGTTGTATGTGCGGGCCTCGATAGCGATTGGTCCCTCAAACTCCTACTGACTCCTGCGGCCAATCGCTAGCGGAGAAAAATTACATATTTAATAAATTAACCCACAGATTGAAAACAAGTTATTTTTGGTGTAGTATTTTTGTCATCATTCATTACTGTGTTCCCATCTTGAAGTATGTCACTCCTGCTAATCACTACTGTTGCTCCTAGACAATGTGACACCTAAACGACGGCGGAACGTCCTTGGACGGGGTTTATTGCTCGTTCATAAATAATGTTATCTAGTCTCTGGTAACAAGAACCAATATCGCTGGTACATGTAACTTTAAGCATTTGATAATCACACAGTTAAAGTGATCAAGTTTAATTATTGGTGTGCTCTTTTTCTTCTTTTTCTCTATGTTTCTCTTTTAGTTAAGACTTGATAAGCCACATCATTGGTGTGCAGGAACGTTGCGGGCGCGAGCCACATGCGGCCCACTATCGGGTCCTGCATCATGCGAGGACAAAATCATATGCACAATTATACTTTTTTAAATGAATTTATCAATGGCAAATTCGTTGTCTATGGGGAATCGAAGTCCGCCCTTAACCATAGATATCAACCACACTTCGTGATTGAACTCCTAAGCCAGAACACTTCCACTTCAAAGCGAGGGTATATCGGTAGTTAAACAATTAGCTCCAAGTAACGAATCGAAAGGGATCGAACAGTTTATTTAACCAGCACACAAGATACACATTCTTTAAGTCTGGCCTCTCCATGTCATGTTCACTTTCTACAGTGTATAGCAATCAGCTTTGAAATCCCTTCTTTACGTTTAAGCGCACTTCGGTCTTACATGACCGTCTTGGGCATCGCTCAACTCTACACCCACAACCAGTACTTGAGTGAAATTCCGGCCAAATAAATCGCTAAAATCTATGTTTAATTTACAATGCACACGGTATCGGTACCATAACACAATATTCGCATGTAACTGAACGTTTCACTCCATATTCGGCTCCATACTCTCTAATATCCTTTCACTCTCTGTGCGTCTTGGTGAGACGCACAATAGTCTGGTGCGCACACTACACCAACTATTATAAACCATACTAGATTGTGCCAGGCGCCGTGGCGCCTGCGGCGCCCCCGTTTTTTGGGCGCCTACGGCGCCAACCTTTTTTTTAAAGACCAACTAACTTGTCCTTTTTTGATAGATTGTGCCGGGCGCCGTGGCGCCTGCGGCGCCCCCTTTTTTTGGGCGCCTACGGCGCCAACCTTTTTTTAAAAGACCAACTAACTTGTCCTTTTTTGATAAATACGAATTATTAAACTTTATGAAATGTACGCAAAGTATTTATTTAATAATAATAATAGGGGTTGTATTTTGCGCACCGATGCACACCAAACAATGACGTCATCCTATTAAATATTTTTACAGCGCTCATCAAAACACGATTTTTCAACTAAACTAACTGCTGTAGACTGTCGTACATCTCTTGCGTTATGCGTTACGTTACAAACATACAGAACCACACCACTGGGCTATTATATATATTAATTTAAGTAAGACATTCTCACACCATAACATCCGACCGTGACAAAATCCTATGTACAATTTTTTTTTTAATGAACTAACCTTTCATTACATTTAACTTGTTTGTCCTTCAACTGAGGCTGAGTATTTTAGGTGCGGCCTTTTGACTTTTAAAGACCCCCTGAAGCGGCCCTCGAACTGAAAAGATTTCCCACTACTTGTATGTGCTATCGCCGTCATCATTTTACTTGAAATTAGAAGATTTCATCTACGCATTGGTCTCTCTTCACTCACTCTCTCGCCATCCAGCATCAGCTACTAGTCTTAACATTTCTCTGTAATTATAAGTGATAAGGATGTCACGGGAAAAACAAACATTTTTATATGAACTTTGCCGCCCTGTCATGGTTTCACCCCCCCCCCCCCCCCATCCCGCAGAAAAACTAACATTAAAAAAATGACCAACTTCAAGGAGTTCTAAGGAGCTGAAATTTTGCACATAGACTTTTGTCATCAAACAATGCATTCTATCAAAATTTTAGATAGATAGAATGTACTGCAACTAAATTAATTAATTTATAGATTATCTCTGTGTATCTGTATGTAGCATGTAAATCGCCACCAAAGCTCTAAGTGAATTTGTGTCGAAGCAAGCCGAGATATTCACGTTTGATATTTTAATTTTAGTAGACCTATATATAGAGTTAGAACTTTGTTATTCTGTACATCCTACACAATTTCTGAAGATACAGCTTTCATTTTTTTTACTATGATAGATTGATACATGGACCGTAAACCAGGGGGGGGGGGGCGATAACTCATTTTTGTCTCAAATTCAATTTAGAATCTTAGAACCTTGTTATTCTAAGGGGGCGAAATGTTTATGATACAGTCTGTCGGGCGGTGCGGATTAAATTGAAAAAACTTTTATAATATTTTTCCGAAATGTAAAAGTTCATGCTTGTCTGTCGTATTATATTGAACATACTTTTAGTTATGTCTCATATATAAAGGATTTATAATCCTTTTTAAAGAAAATTTAAAATATAATTAAAGGTACTAACAAGACCGCTACTAAAATTGTAATATATATATAATATTGTATTCATGATAAGATGAAGTGATTGGATTTGGGAGGTAAAATTTAATTTCTGAAGCTGATGTTGTCCATGTTATCTAAAGGTTTGAGGGTCTGGGATTAACATAAGGCGTTTACACATAAGTTTAAAAAATAATTGAATAAAATACATAGTCACATCTCATCCTAAAGTTTATATTATTCTCTTTTATGTGGTTAGTCGGACAAAATCCTGGACTGTGCCATACGCGACCATGTGTGTAGTTTTCGATAGTCGAAGCACTCAAGTGTGTCAGGGTTTTGTTTCCGTGTGTAGTAGTGATTGTTTATCCAGATTGTTTGTATTCGTCATTTGGACAAACAATTCGGTTTCAATGAATAGTGATAAATATTGATGTGTAAAATTATGATTTTCTTTTTTACTGCGAAAGTGTATCAGTATATCAAGTACTTAACAAGATTTAAAACTCTAAACAGATTATAACGAGGTACACAATACATTTTTTTAATTTAGAGAATTAACTTGCAAAAACACGTCAACGTTTTTAAGAATCGAAGCGTATGTGTATGAAAAGCACGTTTTTTAAAGCACATCAAGTAAGAAAATAAGTTTAATCTCATTTCTGTCTTAACTCCCTTTAGAATATTCTCTCCATAACTCGGTCCACACTTTATTGTCTTTGTAACAGTAACGACAACAAAGTAAATGAGAAGCAAGCTTTTCGTAATAAAAAATTTCTTACATTTGATTCTAATTTTTTTTTCACAATATTTATTGTAACTGTGTGTGTAGTTGTATTGCTATATAACGTTGTGTATCCACGTCTCTGGGTATTCAGGCGAGATCAGCTATAGTTTAAACTGTAGCTTGTCCGTGAAGTTGTATTGCTTTAAAACGATGTCTATCCACGTCTCTGGGTATTCAGGCGAGATCAGCCATAGTTTAAACTGTAGCTTGTCGGTGTAGTTGTATTTCTATATAACGTTGTGTATCCACGTCTCTGGGTATTCAGGTGAGATCAGCTATAGTTTAAACTGTAGCTTGTCGGTGCATGTTGTCCAGCATTAGTCCTGTGTCTACGACTCGGTCTATTGCTTTTACGCACTGTTTAAATCAGCGATTCCAGCGGCGGAACTAGGTTAGCGGTGCCCGGGGCGTTGTCAGGGTTAGGAAGCCCGACGTTTATATCTAGTGACAACCGCGGGGGGGGGGAGGGGGCGTAGTTTTATTTATAAAAGGAAAAATTCCCCTACTGTTAATTTAACGCTCATCTCTTCTGATTCTAATGAAAGCCAAGTGATTACATTTCCATTTTTACCTATGGTAAGTCTATAGGTAAATGTACTTACTACTAATTGTAAGTGTAAGGAAATTGTCCCCGTACTACCAGACATTTAATATGGTCAGTGAAAATTTTCACTACTAATTACACTAAGTGTCCCTTATTACCAATATTATGTCCTTAGGCGAATTTCAGCGCTTCATATACTAAGTCTATAGTACTACATGTACTTACTTATCCTAAACGACCACTAATCGTCCATTAAACCAATAGACGTGGTGGTCGAGAGGTAGCGCTCTCGACTGTCATACCGATGGTCACGAGTTCGAATCCTTACGAAGGTGAGGATTTGTTCTCAGGGCCTGAGGAGTCCCCGAGTCACCCAGCTCCGAATGGGTACCTAACTAGACAATAGTTAGGCGGCTGGGGTAATGCGTGGAACCCCTATAGCCGTGGCCTGTGACCGCTGCATCACTTGCCAACAGATCATCTCTCATGGTCTGTGGCCGCAATTATCTTCTGCATAGAAGGAGCGTCTGTATATCTAAGATAAGATAAGGTGACTGACTCTCTATATATACATCCCTGTCTCACTGTTGTGCTGTGTGACTCTCTAGGTGTACATCTAAGAGTCTAAGACATCCCTGTCTCACTGTTGTGCTGTGTGACTCTCTAGTTGTACATCTAAGAGTCTAAGACATCCCTGTCTCACTGTTGTGCTGTGTGACTCTCTAGTTGTACATCTAAGAGTCTAAGCCTATTTTTACATCCATGTCTCATTGTTGTGTTGTGTGACTCTCTAGTTGTACATCTAAGAGTCTAAGGCATCATTTAAAACTCTAGTAAGAATACAGGACTAAACACAAACCATAGAAATACGTAGGACGCAATAATCTTCTGTACAGAAGGAGCGTCTGTAACATATAAGATAAGATCCCTGTCTCACTGTTGTGCTATGTGTGACCAAAGTCCGCACTATGTTAACATTTACTTTGTGCTCTAATTAGTAATTGCTCCCGATCGCTGCTCTCTGCTCCGTAGACCGTCAACACGTGTTTAAAGTTGAAGTGTTCTGACAGCATTGTTGATTCCAGCTGTGTGTACTTTACTGTTGATGGTTGTGTACTTCGTACCTAAACATGTTATCCTAGAAGTCACGAAGAATATTTTGTCAATTGGGTGTATCTATATCCGCTGCCTTGGCTTGACAACGCAGCATTCTCGTAATGAGTGTTAACGGTAAAAAAAGGTGAGAACTTTATTTTTGTTGAACGCTCTAAGTTCGTATATTTAAATAACGTACAGCCGTGGTGGGGGGGGGTCCATAATGTATGTTACGCTCAAGTGGGGGTGAGGGGAGGGGGTGTTAGAAAATGTGACAGGGGGAGTAGGGGGGTCCGGCATGTATAATATCACGGTGTGAAATATTAAATTTTAATTATTTTGTTAATAAAAGATAGATTTGATCGACAGTGTGAGGTACTTTGGGGCAAGGGGGGCAAAGTTTTTTTTTTTACAGTTTTTGACAGGGGGAGTTAAATTTGGTCAAACACAGCGTGACGTACTTTATGGACGGATCTAGTGTAATTATAAGATATTATACTCTAAAAAGCTTGTGACTTTGTGGCTAATATAATGATACATTTATATAGTAATTGGGGAATCTAAAGCAAGGAACAGTTTTCAAGTGTTTAGCGATGCCGATGCAAGTTAAAGTCTATTAAATGCTTTACTAGATACTAGGGCTGTGGAAAATAACCATTTATTTCTAGATAAATCATTAAAATTTAATCTTTTAAAATAATTTTCATTTATAAACATTCGATTAAAATTTAAGAGAATATTTATAAATTTTTCTTCAATTTTTTAAAAGATAAAAATAAACAATTTAGTAGTCCAGATGACAGGATTTGTATCACCGAAGAACATAGTACAAAAGTCCATTGCAGTTTTAAAAAGTTTAAAATATTATTTTTCTATGTCTGGGAGACAGGGAAAATTAATCAACCCCCACCCACCCAAAAAAATGTTGCCTGTTTTTGTTACTTCCCTTGACATGTTCGGCTTTAATCGAAATTAACGATTAATTCATGAAATTGATCGTTAATTTTTGTAATTGTTAATAATTAAAATTTAAACAATCGTTATAAGCCCAACTAGAAACTTAATGCCTTAACAAACATGTTTAGTATAGTTTTATAATCATTAGTAAATGGAAAGGACGTAAACAGGTTTAATAATCATAATTTTATCTCACGATATGTGTATTGTGAAGCCTTGAAAAACATTACTCGCGTGCGACAACTCGCTAAGTCCGAGACAATTAAATTTGCTTGTTTGCAATATTGAGTTGATGTTACTGGATTGAACAATCGTGAGGAGGGGTGGGTGGGGGGGTAACACTCCAAATATGTTCACTGATGGGGAAAAATATTTTGAAAATCATTTATAAAAATAATTAATAAATATTTATTGGCCTTCCTTTCAGCTTCTTTTTTTTTCTTTTTAAGTGAATTGGTTACGTCTGTGACTGTACTGATATCTTAGCGATTCTAAGAGAACCTGTGCTATCAAATGTCAGTTGGGCCGCGGCCAAAAAGACACTCAGGACAGAGGTTATCTTTTACTGAGGACTGCTGTAAGGAACCCTAATAGCCGTGGCCTGTGACCGCTGCATCACTTGCCAACAGATCATGTCTCATGGTCTGTGGACGCAATTATCTTCTGCATAGAAGTAGCGCCTGTATATATAAGATAAGATAAGAGTGTGTACGACAATATGGTGCTAGTGACATGTTCAATCATTGTGATGAGTGTGTACGACAATATGGTGCTAGTGACATGTTCAATCATTGTGATGAGTGTGTACAACAGTAAGGTACTAGTGACATGTTCAATCATTGTGATGAGTGTGTACGACAATATGGTGCTAGTGACATGTTCAATCATTGTGATGAGTGTGTACGACAATATGGTGCTAGTGACATGTTCAATCATTGTGATGAGTGGGCTCGACAATATGGTGCGAGTGACATGTTCAATCATTGTGATGAGTGTGTACGACAATATGGTGCTAGTGACATGTTCAATCATTGTGATGAGTGCGTACGACAATATGGTGCTAGTGGCATGTTCAATCATTGTGATGAGTGTGTACGACAATATGGTGCTAGTGACATGTTCAATAATTGTGATGAGTGGGCTCGACAATATGGTGCTAGTGACATGTTCAATCATTGGGATGAGTGGGTTCGACATTATGGTGGTAGTGACATGTTCAATCATTGTGATGAGTGTGTACGACAATATGGTACTAGTGACATGTTCAATCATTGTGATGAGTGTGTACGACAATAGGGGGCTAGTGACATGATCAATCATTGTGATGAGTGGGCTCGACAATATGGTGCTAGTGACATGTTCAATCATTGTGATGAGTGTGTAAAACAGTAAGGTACTAGTGACATGTTCAATCATTGTGATGAGTGTGTACAACAGTAAGGTACTAGTGACATGTTCAATCATTGTGATGAGTGTGTACAACATTAAGGTACTAGTGACATGTTCAATCATTGTGATGAGTGTGTACGACGATATGGTGCTAGTGACATGTTCAATCATTTTGATGAGTGTGTACGACAATATGGTGCTAGTGACATGTTCAATCATTGTGATGAGTGTGTACGACAATATGGTGCTAGTGACTTGTTCAATCATTGTGATGAGTGTGTACAACAGTAAGGTACTAGTGACATGTTCAATCATTGTGATGATTGTGTACGACAATATGGTGCTAGTGACATGTTCAATCATTGTGATGAGTGTGTACGACAATATGGTGCTAGTGACATGTTCAATCATTGTGATGAGTGGGCTCGACTATATCGTGCTAGTGACATGTTCAATCATTGTGATGAGTGTGTACGACGATGTTGTGCTAGTGACATGTTCAATCATTGTGATGAGTGCGTACGACAATATGGTGCTAGTGGCATGTTCAATCATTGTGATGAGTGTGTACAACAGTAAAGTGCTAGTGACATGTTCAATCATTGTGATGAGTATGTACGTCAATATGGTTCTAGTGACATGTTCAATCATTGTGATGAGTGTGTACGACAATATGGTGCTAGTGACATGTTCAATCATTGTGATGAGTGTGTACGACAATATGGTGCTAGTGACTTGTTCAATCATTGTGATGAGTGTGTACAAAAGTAAGGTACTAGTGACATGTTCAATAATTGTGATGAGTGTGTACGTCAATATGAAGCTAGTGACATGTTCAATCATTGTGATGAGTGTGTTCGACAATATGGTGCTAGTGACATGTTCAATCATTGTGATGAGTGTGTACGACAATATGGTGCTAGTTACATGTTCAATCATTGTGATGAGTGTGTACGACAATATGGTGCTAGTGACATGTTCAATCATTGTGATGAGTGTGTACGACACGATGAATCCGTGTTTGAAAGAGTCGACATAACTTATGGTAGAAAAAAATGGGGGTGGGGGCATAGTAACGCCATTTAGTGTTCTATACTACACTGCTTCAAGTGACGATTCCATTTCCCCAATGTAGCATTGTGTTATAAAAATCCGGACAATTTTTAAAAAAACCATAACAGTTATCTCAAGGGTCATGAAGAAAGAAAGAAAAGTAATCTTTTTTAAAATTTAAATCTCTTCCATGTTCCCGTAGTTACACAGCAAATATTTGAAGGGTTGCGATAAGAACAATAATTGACTTAGTCACAGAGCGTTTCACGTCATATGGATAGTGGATGTGTTTTAAACGCCCACGTTAAAGCTTTAAGTTACGGTATCAACCGGAACTACATTAAGTCTGAAGGGCGAATACTTTACACAGGACCGCACTATATATTTTTATTGCCGAACGCTTTAAAAACTTGAGCTATAGTTGGGCGGCTGGAACATGCGCCAGTTGTACAGCAAGATCATAAAAAATACTAATATTATTCTCAAATTGAATTTTTAACAATTATAATCTAGCGCAACAATATTCTACTTTTTTTTCTTTCTTAGTGAGGGACACTTGTAAGTGAGGGTTCAAGAAACAGTCACTTTGAGAGTCACTGCCGTGAGACAGGCTAAAACAGTGACTTTGAGAGTCACTGCCGTGAGACAAGCTAAAACAGTCACTTTGAGAGTCACTGCCGTGAGACAAGCTAAAACAGTCACTTTGAGAGTCACTGCCGTGAGACAAGCTAAAACAGTCACTTTGAGAGTCACTGCCGTGAGACAAGCTAAAACAGTCTCCATTTCCTTGAACTACAAGTCAACGATAAACTGCTGTGAGGTAGGAGTCATTGTAAAACATTTTTTAAATTAATCCAAATCGGTTTGCTTTTCTATTTTTGCTATTTAAAATATTGAAAGAAACATTTTGGATAACATCCACACAAACTTTGTGATGTTTGGTGCTGCGTGAAAAGGTTTGTTGTGTTATTGTGTAAAACCATCGTCGCTGTAACTCAAGCTAAGTAAATATCTTCCCCTTTCTTTTTACTTGCTTAAAGTTGTTAATGATATGTGACTACGTGAATTCTATCAGTTTCTCTGCCATGTCATGTTTGATAGTGTTGACTAGTTGTTAGAGTCTAGATGTTAGTAGACAGGTCAGTTCGTTGACAATGTGATTCGCATATGAGTAGTTATGATCTCTTTATATCAAAAGTTGTAATGTAAATAATGTTCAATGCAGAGGACACATACTTTTTTAAACGTAAAAACTTTTTTTTTTGGTTGAACGGCTTCGAGAAAGTTACATGCAGCTATATTTGGTGTGTCCGTTTGTAATAAAACAAAACTTTGTTTAAAACCGTACGCTTTCAGACATAATCGTACTTTAGCATATTTTATAACACTCATACCGATGGTCAAGAGGCATGCGCGATGGTCATTGGATCGAAGAACCTGGAGGCAGGGATTTGTTCCCGGGGCCATCCAGCTCCTAATGGGTAGCAGAAAATATTTAGTGAAACAATGGCGGCTGGGAATAGCGTGGCCCCTCAAAGCCGTGGCCTGTGCCTGACAGTGACACTACTGAGAAAAACAATGGCGGCTGGGAATAGCATGCCCCCAACCCAAAGCCGTGGCCTGTGCCTGACAGTGACACTACTGAGGAAAACAATGGCGGCTGGGAATAGCGTGTTCCCACCCCCCAAAGCCATGGCCTGTGCCTGACAGTGACACTACTGAGGAAAACAATGGCGGCTGGGATAGCGTGGCCCCTCAAAGCCGTGGCCTGTGCCTGACGGTGACACTACTGAGGAAAACAATGGCGGCTGTGAATAGCATGCCCCCTCCAACCCAAAGCCGTGGCCTGTGCCTGACAGTGACACTACTGAGGAAAACAATGGCGGCTGGGATAGCGTGGCCCCTCAAAGCCGTGGCCTGTGCCTGACAGTGACACTACTGAGCAAAACAATGGCGGCTGGGATAGCGTGGCCCCTCAAAGCCGTGGCCTGTGCCTGACAGTGACACTACTGAGGAACACAATGGCGGCTGGGAATAGCATGCCCCCTCCAACCCAAAGCCGTGGACTGTGCCTGACAGTGACACTACTGAGGAAAACAATGGCGGCTGGGATAGTGTGGCCCCTCAAAGCCATGGCCTGTGCCTGACAGTGACACTACTGAGGAAAACAATGGCGGCTGGGATAGCGTGGCCCCTCAAAGCCGTGGCCTGTGCCTGACAGTGACACTACTGAGGAAAACAATGGCGGCTGGGAATAGCATGCCCCCCTCCAACCCAAAGCCGTGGACTGTGCCTGACAGTGACACTACTGAGGAAAACAATGGCGGCTGGGATAGCGTGGCCCCTCAAAGCCATGGCCTGTGCCTGACAGTGACACTACTGAGAAAAACAATGGCGGCTGGGATAGCGTGGCCCCTCAAAGCCGTGGCCTGTGCCTGACAGTGACACTACTGAGGAAAACAATGGCGGCTGGGAATAGCTTTGTCCCCCCCCCCCTCACCCAAAGCCGTGGCCTGTGAAAGCTGTATGAGGGACAAACAAATAAATGTGTTTGTATAATATCTCAACACACACTGAATCTTTCGGCCTTTGTATTAACAATTTTTATCAGGACGTAGGGCGCAATAAACTTCTATAAAGAAGAAGCGTCTGTTATTGACACGAAACATTCTTAAATGTAGCTGAAGACGTCATCTACACGATTTTAAAACTGAAAAAACTGCCAATAAAATCCTATCAATTCCTATCATAGTTAAGCGTGGTTTAGGACAGCGCTTCTTTACAGTCCCACGTGTTGCTTAAGAAACTTGTATGTACTGGTTACAAAGGTGGCAATTTGTGTGGAATGTGAGTTTCTTTAATTCAGATCTCTGCCGAGACGGTTTCGGGATTTCTTGAAGAATTTTCCGTTTGTTTTTGTTTTTTACTTCGCCAGAGACGTTTTGTGGACAGTGGACTTCATCAATAATGAAACTGTAGCGTTAATTGTTAAAATTGTTGTTATTGCCATACACCAAATAATGAAACAGTAGCGTTAATTGTTAAAATTGTTGTTATTGCCATACACCAAATAATGAAACTGTAGCGTTAATGTTAAAATTGTTGTTATTGCCTTACACCAAATAATGAAACTGTAGCATTAATTGTTAAAATTGTTGTTATTGCCATACACCAAATAATGAAACTGTAGCGTTAATTGTTAAAATTGTTGTTATTGTCATACACCAAATAATGAAACTGTAGCGTTAATTGTTAAAATTGTTGTTATTGCCATACACCTAATAATGAAACTGTAGCGTTAATGTTAAAATTGTTGTTATTGCCATACACCAAATAATGAAACTGTAGCGATAATTGTTAAAATTGTTGTTATTGCCATACACCAAATAATGAAACTATTGCGTTAATTGTTAAAATTGTTGTTATTGCCATACACCAAATAATGAAACTGTAGCGTTAATTGTTAAAATTGTTGTTATTGCCATACACCAAATAATGAAACTGTAGCGTTAATGTTAAAATTGTTGTTATTGCCATACACCAAATAATGAAACTGTAGCGTTAATTGTTAAATTTGTTGTTATTGCCTTACACCAAATAATGAAACTGTAGCATTAATGTAAAAATTGTTGTTATTGCCATACACCAAATAATGAAACTGTAGCGTTAATGTTAAAATTGTTGTTATTGCCATACTCCAAATAATGAAACTGTAGCGTTAATGTTAAAATTGTTGTTATTGCCATATACCAAATAATGAAACTGTAGCGTTAATTGTTAAAATTGATGTTATTGCCTTACACCAAATAATGAAACTGTAGAGTTAATTGTTAAAATTGTTGTTATTGCCATACACCAAATAATGAAACTGTAGCGTTAATGTTAAAATTGTTGTTATTGCCATACACCAAATAATGGAATGTTAAAGTTGCAATGCAACAAATAATGAAATGTTATAGTTGCATATACAGAGCATTATATTTGTTTGTGTTCTTTAAAATTTATTAACGTAAAGATAAACATTAAACATCTTCTATTTAGGAGTCGCTTATGTTTGAAAAATTCAGAATTATTATTTGTAAAATATCTTGACATATAATTTATTTCATACACTTTTTCTCATACGGACGCAAATATTTTAGCCGTGCGATAATTTTAATCCTTGAATGCTCCACCCTCCTCACCCCCCACCCCCCCCAAAAAAAAAATTAATTCAAATATAATATTCGAAAATCCCTAAGTCAAATAGTCCAGTAACATTATCAATTCAATGAAGATTCCACATCTCCACCAAGGCCACATCTCCACTAAGTCCACATCTCCATTAACTCCACATCTCCACTAAGTCCACATCTCCTCTAAGTCCACATCTCCACTGAGTCCACATCTCCTCTAAGCCCACATCTCCTCAAAGTCCACATCTCCTCTAAATCCACATCTCTATTAAGTCCACATCTCCTCTAAGTCCGCATCTCCATTAACACCACATCCCCACATCTTCACTAAGTCCACATCTGCACTGAGTCCACATCTCCTCTAAGTCCACATCTTGGGACGTGGTGGCCGAGAGGTAGCGCTCTCGACTGTCATACTGATGGTCACGAGTTCGAATCCACATGAAAGTGAGGATTTGTTCTCGGGGCCTGAGGAGTCCCCGAGTCACCCAGCTCCGAATGGGTACCCAACTAGACAATAGTTAGGCGGCTGGGGTAATGCGTGGAACCCCTATAGCTGTGGCCTGTGACCGCTGCATCACTTGCCAACAGATCATCTCTCATGGTCTGTGGACGCAATTATCTTCTGCAAAGAAGGAGCGTCTGTATATCTAAGATAAGATCTTCACCGAGTCTACATCTCCACTGAGTCCACATCTCCTCTAAGTCCACATCTTCACTGAGTCCACATCTCCACTGAGTCCACATCTCCACTAAGTCCACATCTCAATTAACGCCACATCTCCACGTCTCAACTGAGTCCACATCTCCTCTAAATCCACATCTCCACTAAGTCCACATCTCCTCTAAGTCCACATCTCCTCTAAATCCACATCTCCACTGAGTCCACATCTCCTTTAAGTCCACATCTCCATTAACGCCACATCTCCACATCTCCACTAAGTACACATCTTCACTAAGTCCAATTATCCACTAAGTCCACATCTCCCCTAAGTCCACATCTCCTCTAAGTCCACATCTCCTCTAAATCCACATCTCCACTAAGTTCACATCTCCTCTAAGTCCACATCTCCTCTAAATCCACATCTCCACTGAGTCCACATCTCCTCTAAATCCACATCTCCACTGAGTCCACATCTCCTCTAAATCCACATCTCCACTAAGTCCACATCTCCTCTAAGTCCACATCTCCATTAACGCCACATCTCCACATCTTCACTAAGTCCACACCTGCACTGAGTCCACACCTCCTCTAAGTCCACATCTTCACCGAGTCCACATCTCCACTGAGTCCACATCTCCACTAAGTCCACATCTCCACTAAGTCCACATCTTCACTAAGTCCACAACTCCATTAACGCACATCTCCACGTCTCAACTGAGTCCACATCTCCTCTAAGTCCACATCTCCCCTAAGTCCACATCTCCCCTAAGTCTTCTGAAGTGAATCTCAGACGCTAGAGGGGCCACTCTATTCTAACATTATATATACCAAGTTTTAAAGACGCTCGGCTATGGCATACCGATGGTCACGGGTTCGTATCCCAATAAAGTCATTGATTTGTTTCCGTGGCCAAGGGAATCATTGAGTCCATCAAGCTCCGAATGGCTAACTAATACTAGTTAGGGAAACAAAAGCGGCTGAGTAATGCGTGGAACCTTCATAGCCGTTGCCTATGAACATTGCGTCACTTGCCAACAGACCGACATGGTTTGTGAGCGCAATAATCTTCTGTACAGTCTGTATATTAAAGGCAAGGTTTAATGAGGTTTTTTGCTGTTTTTTTTTTATTTTTTTTTTTTTATTTTTTTTTTTAAATTTTTTTAAATAAATATTTTACACAACTTAAACAGCCGTTTTTGATTTTCCAAAAAGCCTTGTCATAACCTTGCTTAAGTAAATTAGTATGAATATCCTGGATATTTATTTTAACCAGTATCACTGGGAGGTGATTTAATATCTCGGTAATCTGTGGACTTATGTCCGTAAATATTGTTTAATATAATTGGAGTCACCTTAGAGGCTGTGACCTAGACAAAAACTTGTTTACACAGAATTTAGGATAAAAATTATACAAATAAATTGTTACTTCTAAAAAAAATGTTATGAAAATCACGTCTGATAATATGATGACTTAAGGTGTCTCTAATACAAAGCTTCTCTGACGTGTCGTTTCAGAAACTCTGCCTTGAAAACGTCATGATTGTAACTCCGCTCTGTCGCCTGGGACAGATGACGCTGTTGGTAGTCATGGTGACACACACGGTTTCCACTAACACCAGTTCTCCAACAATTGAAGGGGGAAATCCAGTTCAAGTCAAATCCATCGTTAAACTTTCTACCCCTGAATGCGTGGCTGCAGTCAAAACACGATTCACTGATGTCGATTTTCCAGAACTGCTGTGCGGCTCCTTGGATTTCTTCCAGGTCGTTTATCCATCTGTAGGCTGTTCGGAAACTGATTTCAATCTACTTAAGTTCAAATTTTGCCAAGTAAATAACACGGACCTCGAGTACGAGTACAGAAGCAGTGCGAGGCTTTCAGTTTTGACATCTAACACAACCACTCGGCCCACACAGCTCCACACTTCAACTGTGTCAAGTCAAGATGATCATGTCATGACATCAAGCAGGACCTCTGAGACACCAAATACGAGAACCACACAAATAGCACCAACCACCTCAGTAGCCGCTCAGAACACATCTGACCTCCTCTATAGCAAAGCCTTACAAACATCTGAGGTGTTCTCCGCTAACTCAATTGGAAACGCACAAGCAAGTACCCAGAACGGCCTTGGTGTCAGAGAAGAAGCCGCTACAAATGCCCCTGAAATCACTGAAGCAGCCACTACAAACGCCCCTGAAACCACAGAAGCACCCACTACAAATGCCTCTGAAACCACAGAAGCAGCCACTACAAGTGCCCCTGAAACCACAGAAGCAGCCACTACAAACGCCCCTGAAACCACAGAAGCAGCCACTACAAACGCCCCTGAAATCAAAGAAACAACCATCAAAATTTCCACACAACCCCCAGCGCCGACAAACACCACTAAAGACGTCGTCCCACCCAAAACCACCAACATCACCCAACTCTTGCTTGAAAACATAAATTGTACCGTCGAAAACTTACTGTCCACTAAAAAATGTAAACAATTCATTAAGATCAATAGACCTAGAATAGAAAATTTTACAAGAGGATGTGAGTTAATCCAGACACAACATCTCGAAGACGTCGATTGCAGCCAAGGGGACATTGACTTGTTAAGGCAAATCTTGTGTGATAAAGTCAAAGTCCCATGTACAAAGATGGAAAAATTAATAAAACTTATAAAAGATTTCACCAAATCCTGCAAAAAATCCGTGAATTCTATCACAGAGTACATTTTTAAAGATCTCAAGAAATTTTGTTTAGTCGGTATCAATGATTTAGTTGAGCTGTGTACGGACGATGAGAGATCGAGCATCGCCGTCAATATTTGCCACGGGGCCGATAACAATAAATAAACGGCTGACAGCAAAACGTAATCACTCTATCGCTGCTGCCAAGAGGTCTTATGAAGACTACAGTTAGTCAAAAATATTTTATATTAACAGAACAAATCATAAATGAGGAAAACTTTAAGAAATCGTGTGTCGTAAAATTATATCATTAGATCTTTATTGGTTTTAAATTTTATTAGTGACATTCATTTATGATTGAATCGATCTTCAAACATTTTAACAGTACCCAGCTGTTTCATTAAGTTCATGACAGGAAAAGCTGATGGTTCATTTATATCATATATTTGAACATACTAAAACGTTCGGGTTGTGCAGAAGAAGCTATCTTGTTTCAGTTATAAAACAATCTATAAAATATAATTTTTTACATGTTTAACCCAGTTTCAATATGAATTTTTTTTTTATGTGTTTTTTTTTAAAACTTAATGCTATCGAAAGCTTGAATTTATTTTATTAAAGTGTTTCTTTTTTTAAATGTTGATTTTTAAAATTGCTTCTTAGTATTATTTCTTATATTCCAACATTTACAATTATATTTCCTGTGTATTTTCGAGTGATAATTATTATCAAGACCTAAATGTTTATAAGGATAAAAAAAAACTTTGCTTATTTTTCAATGCAATCCCAACTCCAACACGCCATCATGATCTGTACGAAATAAAGAACATAGAATTTCTATATAGTAAAAGTGTCCATTATATTTTTTTAATATTGTGGATACTGTGGATGGGGGATGTGAAAACGAATTTAAGCTCATCTAATGCTTTGTTACTTCTCTTTAAGGATTTCTAAGAATAAACTTTATTTACCAAGATTACATTTATATTTTTTACTAAAAATAGTTAAGGCATGCTAGTATTGTGAGTAGGTGGACACTAATGGTCGAGTATTATCGCAAGGGCTATCTGAAACCCAACCGAGTATGCAGGGCCGGCTTAAGGCGTAGCCAAACTAGGCAGCCGCCTAGGACCACTGATTAGTGGGGGCCTTGCAAAGGAATAATACAAACAAATTATGTCGGAGACACCAAGGATACAACTCAGGTCAGTCCTGACCACTGCTCACTCGTGTGGATGGGTGATGACCTTACTCAGACGGATGTGCTCGCGAAATTATCCAAAGCGCGCTTTAAATTACTGCAGGAGATCAAGACGTGAAGCCTGCAAGATGCTGAATATTAAGATGTTGAGCAGGGTCACTTGATGAGCACGTTTCTTTGAACTCTCCTAGTTTTTAAAATTGTATTAAACAACCTGTTTCAATGACGCTAATGGTGCCAATGAAGAGGTCATGCTTGTTTTCAAATACAAGCACTTCTTGTTGCAAGGATAAGATTGTATTTCCAGTGCCTTAAATTTGCACATTTAGCTGATTTAAATTATTTTTTTACATTTAATAAAGATGTAGATCAAAGACGATTGGTGAAGAAAAAATCATGTTAAGCCTGGTACCTATTGGAATTCAGGACGTGTTAGCGCATTTTCGTATTATGTATCAGTACTTATGTTAGATATCAGAATTATGTAGTTATCAGTAATTGTGTTTAGATTTTAGACATATTTTTATGAATTTTCTTGTGTAATGAATATACCTGACATTTTTTTTATTTAAAAGTCATTTCTTTACATTTAAAAAAAAATTATTTTCTCTTTAATCCAACTACAAGTCACCACAAATGATGACGTAAAACTCTCTAAACTTTTACACATATTCTAATGACGTCAACTAAAAAAAAAAAAAACTAATTCTTTTGCACCCTTTCGCACCACTCTTCAATGCTGAAAGGATCGTGCATTCGACTTCCGGCAATGGCGGCCGTTCCCTGCGCTAGTGTTACCTCTCGATTTGAAATATTTTTTGGTAGTTTTAACGGGGGGTTTTTAACGGATCTAGTAACTGAGTGTTGTTGCACAAATGGCAGGTCAGGGCATACAAAAAACATATATACCTCATGGGTCTAGGACTTATGGATGCTGAGATCAAGGGTGATGACGGACGGACGGACGGACAAAACGGGTGCAATAGCGATTTCGACATCTCGAAAATGCGCTAAAAATTATAGTCGAGCATTTGTCTGCATGCCAGACAAGAGCGTCTTCTGACGGACTAGCCATGATGTCCAGACCCTTGATTTAGGACATTCGCAGGAATATGTTTGAACAGCTGCAGAAACTGGGGAACATGTGCTTCAAAACTGCCCTCTGTACCACCGTATCCGAACACCCGTATGGCCTCAGGAAGCTACACTCCACGATAAACTGTATGGTGGACTGAACCAATTGACATTGACAGCGCAGTTCATCACAGATATAGAGCGTGTGGTCTAAATACTCCATCGAAAGATTTTGAGAACGAGGAATTCATTTGTTGATTTAGATATACAGGTAGCTTTCAATAAAATGTGCAATTTTTATTATTTCCGTAATTATCTTTTTTACTTTCCTATTACATTTAGGGACACTAAATTCACTTAACCGGGGGTCTCCAATTCCCTAGAGCCGGTCCTGTAATGTTATCAACTATTTTCGGAATGAAAAAGGGAAGAAATATTTTAAATAAGGAACAATAATATTGATAAGGGACATTGCTAAGTATAATATGTATCAAAGAAACAATATGAACATATTAAGATATATATACATGTTCTAAAAATTATTGAATAAGACCTTATCAGAATTAGAATTACTATAATATATATGTTACATCTATATATAAAAATCTCTACAATGTAGAGTCTACATGGTCCAACCATGCCGGACCAGAAGCTGTCTGACCTCTGACCCCACCGACCAATCAGATTGCAAGAAAAGGTAGTAAACATTCAACATTTCGTTGAATTGAAGTCGATGACTATGTTCTTTCGGAACAACAAAGTAACATGAAATTCATAGTGAAATGGTTATAACATTCGCCTAACACATGGACGTCGCAGGTTCAATCCCCATCTAAGACATTACGGTTTTTATTTTTTTTAATGTTTTGTGTTTGCCTTTGAAAGAGCGGGACCCACTTCGACCGCATATGTTGCAGTAGCCTAAGACCAGCCATGGTTGTACCTACACTACAAGAAGAGGCATTAG
Organism: Radix auricularia; assembly: GCA_002072015.1. Lineage (NCBI taxonomy): Eukaryota > Metazoa > Mollusca > Gastropoda > Lymnaeidae > Radix > Radix auricularia. The sequence goes on along the minus strand of MUZC01004604.1, from coordinate 110,961 downwards.
GTTAGAAATACGGGGGGGGGGGAGGGGGAATGCCCCATTGATCTATTAAAATATATTCAGTAATATATATGGGAAATTCTTTACCCAACATTATAATTGTACTAAGAATTTTTTCAACAATTGCTATTAATGTATCTAATTGTGAAAGGAGCTTCCTTAAACTGAAGCTGAAAAAAACAAGATAATTGATTTAAGACTACAAAAACTTGCAATATCGTCCGTAGAACAAGAAATAAAGTACAAATAATTTAAATTTCATAATATAATACACGATTTTTTTTTCTATGAAAGTTAGGTATGATAGTAAATGTAAAAGTAATTTAAAAAATATATGTTTATGAACTGACGTTTAATATTTGTTTGTTTATATAAAAAACATATATTTATAAATTAAAAATAAAAGCATATTAATTGTTAATGTTTTTTGGGGGTATAAACTTGGAAATGTTTTGTCTCAATTGAGGGTATGGCCGACCTGCGACCCCAATTTTTTTCTTGTGGCCTTCAAAACAATTATCTTGTATTTTTATAAATGTGTATTTATAGGTATATCATCTTATGCGGCAATGGTAAAAATTAGGGGTGTGCCGGAATTCGGTCCGGAATCTGGTTCCGCCGGAATTTTAGCACTAACCGGTGAAATTCGGTTCCGCCGGATTTATATGTTTTCGGAACAACCGGAATCCGGAATATACCGGTTTACGGAATTTGCCAGATTTTGTGACTCACCGGATCATAAAAGTAAGTCTCTTTCCCGAATTCCATACGATCACGATACACTAATCGATTGTTTCGAGCGTTGAGCTTGTTTGATGTTTAATATTCCGAACATACCAGAGGCTAGAGTCAGCACCGCTAATAGTGGCCAATCGGCCCAATCCCATACATGATAGTGCGGGGATGAGTAATTATTATTCGTGACGTCATCTTAACCACAATCACCAATGACGTTGTAACAGAAATAATAATCAACTATACTGCCCAAGCGCCTGGCCGCCAGCCCGCCACCTTACCGAGCACGGCAGACGACCATCAAATTGCGTCAAACCAGCAGGCCTGTGCTGACCTAGTCTATCTATGAACAATGCAATTATTCTTGTAATATCAATAGTCACATTCGTGAGCTTAATCGCAAAGGTTAATCACATCAATGGTTTTTGACATTACCGCTGCATTGTTCATTAGCTGTCTTGCTATGCCATGGCAACTAAACATTTTTTAAAAAAATATAATAAATAAAACAATCCGAATTCATATTTAATCTTAGGGGCCGTCCATAAATGACGTCACGCACCTAGGGGGGGAGGGGGGTCTCACTTTTGTGACGATGCGTGACGTGGGGGAGGGAGGGGGGTTGAAGAAATGTGACGTCACATCGAAACAGTAACTTTAAATAAA
>MUZC01004604.1:96250-108364 GCA_002072015.1 Radix auricularia | reverse complement strand
AGTAAAAGGTTATGATAAGATTGGATATTTTAATAATGTTATAGTAATTTTTCAGTCCTCAACTTGCAGGAATTACTGTATTTACAAGATGGCACTCTACTTTCCTGCACAAATGTGGGGTTCGTACAGTATTGGCTATTTTCCGATTTCCTCTTCCAGCGCATACCTAATAATTTTTTTAGAAAACATGAGACGTGATACCAATGTGATAATTTTAGGTCAAATGCCTTTGATGTGCATATACTTAGTAGGAAAACTGTCATTAAAAGATTGAAATCAATTGGAGGAATTGTCTTACTTGTATCTATATATTCTAGGTCGGTCAACAATGCAATGATTCTTGTAACATCAACAGTTATATTCACGAGCTTAATCATGAAGGTTAATCACATCGAATGGTTTTTGACATTACCGCTGCATTATTCGTTAGCTGTCTTGCAATGCCTTGGAAACTTAACATTTATTTTAAAAATATAATAAATAAGACAATCTGAATTCATACTTAATCTTATAGGGCTTTAAGTTTTGTAGGGCCTCATTTTGCTATCAAATCAGTACAGAGAAAATCATGTCAAACGGGCAAAAGAATGCATCGGTACCTGGTGAAATGGAAAAATTCTTTGCGGTCGTCTGATATGTAAAAGTTTGAGAATCACTGGCTTACAATTTATTTAATGTCTTTTATTTAACTTCACGCGTGTTAAAATATTACATTCTAGAAATACATTAAATGAATACTTAAATGACAAAAAAAGTGATTTGAAACACTTATTTTGAAAATAAAGTGTTTTTTTTTAAGGGGGGGGGTCAAAGTTTTGTGACGTACTTTTGGAGGGGGGGTCTACGATTTTGTGACGACGTGTGACGTAGGGGGGGAGGGGGTCAAAAATCGGCAAAAATCGCGTGACGTCATTTATGGACGGCCCCTTATAGGGCATTAAGCTGTGTAGGGGCTCATTATGCTATGAAATAAGTACAGGGAAAATCATGTCAAAACGGGAAAAGAATGCAATGGTACTTGGTGAAATGGAAAAATTCTTGCCGGTCGTCTGATATGAAAAAGTTTGAGAATGACTGGCTTACAATTTATTTAATATCTTTTACATAGCTTCACTCATGTTACTATTAGGGGCCGTCCATAAATGACGTCACACGATTTTGGCCGATTTTATACCCCCTCCCCCCTTACGTCACGCGTCGTCACAAAATCGTAGACCCCCCCCTCCAAAATTACGTCACAAAACTTTGACCCCCCCCCCAGCCTTTTTTTCAAAAAAAAATTTTTTTAAAAATAGCTTTATTTTTAAAATAAGTGTTTCAAATCACTTTTTTGTCATTTAAGTATTCATTTAATGTATTTCTACAATGCAGTGGCGTAGCTAGAGAGGGGCGGTCCGCCCCGGGCGGCAGACATTTTGAGGGCGGCATTTGTGGGCATTTGAAAAGTACATTCATTTCCGACAACCTCGCTTTAATTTTTTGAAGGGGTAAAATTCATTGTGAAACAAAAATATTTATAATTTCGACTCTTAATTAATGGGTCTCACAACATTTATTTGATTACATATAGGTTGTTAAAGCTAATGCAAGCTCGTTAAAAAAAGTAAGATGGCTAAAAAAGGGTATCCATTTGTTTGGAAAATCAATCGGCATATGTTACAGATAACGCTTTTATATGAGAACTACATAAAAACACTTCATCGCAGGGCCAACAAATATGTGCTATTAATTATTAATATCGCCAAGGCAGTTACTGCGTAAAATTTCCACAGGCACAGAATGATTCGCGAGCAAGTACCTACATGGCATGGCCCATGGCGGTTCAAATACTGTGTTTAACTTGCAAGTAGTAATATATGTTACTTTTTCTGTTTTCATAAAAATATTGTTAAGGAATTATTAAATTTGTTTAGTTTTTATTGCATTAAAGTAACACAAATTAAAATACGATTATTCATTAAAATGTTACGCCTATCCAATTAAAGTAACGTGCAAATATTTTGAATTATGACAAGGCTGTGAAAATATTCAAATTTCTTTTTTAATTAACACCACAATAGGCATAAATAATTAAAATTAACATTTGAATAAGTAACTAGTAAAACGAGCTCAGATGTTTGAACTCAACTTGATTCAATTCAACCTTTTTCTTTTCTGTTGGTTGTATGTTATCTCAATTTATAGAAACTGTTTTTTTTCCCGGTTTTGAGTGTGTGTGTGTGTGTTTTTTAAATTTTATTTTTTTTTAAATTAACGCAAACTCATTTCATGGAACAAATGGATGTGCTGTTACAAATTTCAAAATGCTGTTAGATCTATATCACACAAAACAATTGGTAAAGAAAGATGAGTGGTAAAAATTCAGAAGAAGAAGACGTGGTTATATCTTTAGAACAAGAAATGCAACGAGAATTGTTTTTATCAATGTATAGACTTTAAAAGAAAAAAAAAGAACGCTTTAATCAAGTTCATATCTTAGCAAGAATATCTTCGATTATATAATACCATATAATACCATGTAACCTACTACATGAATAATGTGCACTTCAAATTCATAAAAAAAAAGTTCAACATTGAAAGAAAAATTATACAGGTTTCTAATAGCTGAACCTACACTACTAGAAGATGCAGAACGTTAGAAAAACGGGGAGAAAGGCCCCTTTATATATATTAAAATGTATTCAACAGTATAGATTGGAAAATTCTGTACCCAACATAAAAATTGCCATTTTGCTAAGAATTTTTACAATTGCTATCAATGTAGCTAGTAGTGAAAGGAACTTCTCCAAACTGAGGTTAATAAACAAAACAACAACAAATCTATCTTCGTTCCACAACGAGTCATAAAATCTTGTAATATTGTCCACAGAAAAGATATTGCAAATAATTTGAAATTTCGATAGCATAATACACGCTTTTTCTACTATGAAAGTTAGTAAAGTAAATGTATACATAAGTTTACATAATAATGTATACAGTTTTTTAAAAAAAATCACATATCTAAATATAAACTATTGAAAAGTATATTAATTGGCAATTTTTTTTGGAATAGGTGTTGCTTCATTTTTTATTTTTTTTTTTGGGGGGGAGAAGATTGGACCTGTGACCTCAGTAACTTTCTTGTGGCCTTAAAAAAAACAATCTTATATATTTATAAGTGCGTATTTATAAGTATATGATTTTATGCAGACCCATTTATTAATGCTTACATAAATATGGCATTCAATGGTAAAAAATTGTCCCACCTTTACATTGCTTTAATTATTTATTCATGTTAATTAATTGATACAAATCCATGATATGATTGACTTCAGGGGCCTTCATAAACGACTTCAAGTTTTTTTGAATGATCCCTCACCCCCGTACCTCCTCGTTACACGTCGTCATAAAAACTTATACCCCTTTCCTCATGACGTCACAAAGCTTTGTGCTCCCCCTCCTATCAAAACCGTATTTTCTATTTGTAATTGAGCATGTTTAAAATCAATTTTGTCATTTAAGTATGATTTTAGTGTAAGGCTGCACTACAATATGGTAACACGCTTGAAGCCACGTAAAACGTCATTAAATAAAGTGTCATTAATCAAATATTTAAGTGAAATTTTTATTTAGCGTTGTCCGTTTTTTATGTGACGTCACATTTATTAATTATTCCCCCTCATCAAAAATGTGGGAATCCCCCTCCCCGACGCGTTACGTCATTGTAGACGGCCTCTAAAGGGGCGGCAAATTGGAGACCGCCCCAGGCGGCAAAAGTTCTAGCTACGCCACTGCTACAATGTAATATTGTAACACACGTGAAGCTAAGTAAAAGACATTAAATAAATTGTAAGCCAGTGATTCTCAAACTTTTTCGTATCAGACGACCGCAAAGAATTTTTCCATTTCACCAGGAACCGATGCATTCTTTTGCCCGTTTGACATGATTTTCTCTGTACTGATTTGATAGCAAAATGAGGCCCTACAAAACTTAAAGCCCTATAAGATTAAGTATGAAATCAGATTGTCTTATTTATTATATTTTTAAAATAAATGTTAAGTTTCCAAGGCATTGCAAGACAGCTAATGAACAATGCAGCGGTAATGTCAAAAACCAGTCGAAGTGATTAACCTTCGAGATTAAGCTCGTGAATATAACTGTTGATGTTACGAGAATCATTGCATTGTTGACAGACCTAGAATATATAGATACAAGTAAGACAATTCCTCCAATTGATTTCGATCTTTTAATGACAGTTTCCCTTCTAAGTATATGCACATCAAAGGCATTAGACCTAAAATTATCACATTGTTAGCACATCTCATGTTTTCTAAAAAAAAATATTAGGTATGCGCTGGAAGAGGAAATCGGAAAATAGCCAATACTGTACAAATCCCACATGTGTGCAGGAAAGTAGCGTGCCATCTTGTAAATACAGTAATTCCTGCAAGTTGAGGACTGAAAAAATACTATAACATTATTAAAAAATCCAATCTTATCATAACTTTTTACTCCGAAGCTCACAAGTTTGTTTGTTTTGTTTTTTTTTTAAATTCTTTTCTCTTCAGGATTTCACGTACGTCACACAAGAGTTGTAAATATAATGTCACCAATAGACGAGAAGTGTTTAAATTGTTGCATCCTTTTGTAGAATTTACAAACTAATGAAAAATACATGGCTACCGCTATCGGCCTGTTTAACCAAGGAGTCGGTAAACAGTGGCGTCGCTAGGGGGGAGCGGAGGGGGCGGACCGCCCCGGGTGACACCATCAGGGGGGTGACACCAGACCGTAAAATTCTTTATATTCCCGTTATTTGGCACTGGAAAACTCAGAGGAGTTCTATGGATTAAATCGTAAGGGGTGACACCAAAAGCTACCGCCCCGGGTGACACCCTGAGCTACCGCCCCGGGTGACACCAACCCTAGTGACGCCTCTGTCGGTAAACAGCGATTAATTATCTCATTTGGGGTAAAAAGGGAACTCTTGGGGGTAATGCTGAATCATAATCATTGTGGGCATAAACGGCCGTGAAAAAACGAAATGTGTTAACATCATTAGATTATATTTTATTTTAATGCATACAAATTAAACATTGACTATAAATCATTACTGTTAACTTCTTTGTTTAAAAAAAAAATATTTAAAAATAATATTTTAAAAATGTATTTTATTAAAAAAATTGCTCAATTGACTGACGGGCATCCCTAAAGAAAGAGGTCGGCTAACAGGGGTAAATTACCTCATCTTGGGTCAAAAGGGAATTTTTGGGAGTAATGCAGACTCATTTGGGACATATAACATCCACTACACTGGTCACTACACTCCACTAGATATTTTCAAATACGTCATGTGTACGTTTACGCTTGTAACATATGCCCACTATTGAACCGGTTCTTTCCAGAAAATGCATTTGTTAAATTTGTTATCTATGTAGATTTCTTATTTACTTACTATACGAAGACACCTAAATCCAACCTACTTTCATTTATGTTGACACAAGTGACAATAATCTGTATCAAGTATCCTTTCTGTCATATTTAAAATTAATGCCTTAAAAACTGAGTTCAGAAGAAAGTTGTTTTGTGCTCCTCTTGAATTGCGATGTCAAGAATTTGATGCCTTCAATAAAGTAAATGAATACTTTTGATAAGGTGACCAGACGTCCCGATTTAGGTGGGACAGTCCCGATTTCAGACCTCATGTCCCGCCGACCCTCGCTTGTCCCGGCGGGACCTTACTTTGTCCCGCTTTTACTGTGAACGAGACTTTTTTAAAATATTATTTTCTTTACAAATCATATTTTTACGAAAAAAATGAATCACGAAAAAAATAATAAAATTAAAAGTTAATCCATCCTGGATTGTAACCTAACATAACACCCATTGCGATTGAAGAGCGCCGATCAAGTCAAATAAATACATTATTTTATAAAATACAATTAGTACAATTATTTTATTGTGATTTTGGGCAAGAATGACTTTGCTCAGCTGGCTGCTGAAGAGGATATCTTGGCGTACCACAAGCTTTTTCATAATCAGAGCTTCAGATCGATTGACTGTACATCTATGGCGGATTAAGTGGGAGGGGACTGAACGGGCTTTACGAAAAAGCCTTCGACAGTGTGGACAGGCAAACCATGTGGAGATTGCTAAGGCACTATGGGGTGCCACAGAAGATTACGGATATAATCAGAAACATGTATGAAGGGATAAACTTTTGAGTTGTCCATGGCCAGCAGGTGACAGATGCTTTCCAGGTGAAGACTGGTGTGAGACAAGGTTGCTTGCTGTCACCCTTTCTGTTTCTATTAGCCATTGACTGGGTGATGAAAACATCTACACAGCAGAAAAGAAATGGCATCCAATGGACCTTGTGGGATCAACTTGATGATCTAGACTTTGCAGATGACCTTGCTCTTCTTGCACATACCCAACAACAGATGCAGGAGAAAACAAACATTGTCGCAGTCACTTCTGCTAGCATAGGTCTCAACATACACAAAGGGAAGAGTAAAATCCTCAAGGTTAATGCCACCAGTACATCACCCATCATGCTTGAAGGAGAAGCCTTTGAGGAGGTGGAGAGTTTTGTTTACCTTGGCAGCATGGTGGATAAACAAGGTGGTACAGATGCCGACGTCAAAATAAGAATCGGAAAAGCAAGAGCAGCCTTCCAGCAACTCAAGAATGTTTGGGTCGCCAACAACTTAGGCAGCAGGTTAAAAGTAAGGATTTTTAACGCTATGGTGAAACCAGTGCTGCTATATGGAGCTGAGACATGGAGAACAACGGCTGTAAACCTGACCAGAATCCAGACCTTCATTAACAATTGTCTAAGAAGGATTCTCAGAATTCACTGGCCGGACAAAATCAGCAACCAGGAACTGTGGCAGCGGACTAAACAGAAGCCCATTGAGGAAGAGATTCTTCAAAAGCGGTGGAGGTGGATCGGTCATACACTAAGGAAACCTGCTTCTAATACAACAAGGCAAGCCCTGAAATGGAACCCACAGGGTAAACGGAAAAGAGGCCGCCCAAGAAACACCTGGCGCCGAGAATTGGAGGCAGACATCAGGAGGATTGGCCATGAATGGAAGATCCTGGAGAAAATAGCCCAGGATAGAGATGCCTGGAGAGCTCTTGTATGTGGCTTATGTCCTAAGAGGAAGTGCAGACGCCGGCGATGATCGGTAGATGTCCCTCATGGACGAGAAGGCTCAACTGAACGGGCTAAAGCCAGGGGCTCCCGACGGTTTGGGGGCCCCCAAATTTTATATATTTTATAATAAAAGTGTACAAATGTTTGCAAGAACCCTTGGAAATATAATAAATAAAATAATTAATAAATAGTATCTCTACAACTGGATTTAATTACCTCCCTTAGAGAACATAGTTTAAATTATTGTTTATATCTTTAAAATTTCTCCGTTGTGACGAGCTCCGCTGTCCGTGTGGAAGGAGTAATGAATTGTGATACAAGCGGTACCGGGTTCGATTCCCATCAGTGGAATTAAAAGTTTTAGTTTTCACACTCAATTGTAACATACCAGCGAACACTTCAAACAGTTACTTCTTCGTGTTGGTTTTTTTTTCATTATTAATATTTAGTTACAGTCTTATATTAGCTGTTGACAATCATTTTAAAGGACGCTGGCTGGATAGGGCCCCGTTTGATTGCAGCCCTGGGCCCCGTGCAGTCTTAATCCGCCCCTGCTGTACATCCAAACTGATGCAAAAGTTTTTTAATCCATATTTCACTTGCGCACGAACAAAGTGTGAAGCTATTGTTACGAATGTGCTGTGTCCATAAAGATCTATACTGGACCAAGTTAAGGCAGAATTAAATGTTGTGATCTTTGTGACAGTGTCTATAGAAGCACCCAACCATAATGATGTGAAGCTTTTTCCTGTAATAATAAGATGTTTATGCCACTGTCAGGTGTTAAATTTAAAATCCTGGACATGCAATCGCTTTCTGGAGAAACAGCAGAGACCATTTGTAATGTCCTTGTAAATGCATCACAGAGACATGGTCTAACAGAAAAGGTTGTTGGATTCTGCTCAGAAAACGCAAACGCGAACTTTGGCGGACTACAAAGGAGAGGAAGAAACAACTTGCTTGCAATATTGCAAGATGATCTTGGGAAGAAACTGTTAGGTATTGGTTGTGCTGCTCATATCGCCCACAACGCGATACAAACTGCAAGGGATTGCTTGCCAATTGATGTGGAAGCAGTTATTATGAAAATCTATTATTATTTCTACATCTACACTGTTACACTGTTCGTGTAGAGTCATTCAAAGAATTTTGCGAATTTGTCTGTGTAGAATACCAGCGCATTTTAGGATATGGGAAAACTAGATGGTTATCACTGATGCCTGCAGTGGAGAGAGTCTTAAAATTGTTTCCAGCACTGAAGTCTTATTTCTTGTCAGAAGAGAAGTGCCCCACTCTCATCCGCAACTTCTTTGAAAATAACAGTGCGGAATTATGGCTCTATTTCGTACACAATATCGCTGCACTGTTTCATGCGACAATTCTGCGCATAGAGGCACATACTGTAACAGCATTGGAAGCCTCTTCTGCACTGGATGATTTATTACACAAATACACTGAGAGAAGCTCTAAAACCTTTTTGCCCAATGAAGTACGTATGCGGATTACTAAATTAGAAGAGGAAGGAATAGTGAGCAAAACCGACATTACAAGAACCGCTGTAAATTTTTACAACTGAAACAGAGGGTTGAGCAATTCGAATGTCTGAATGCATTTATTTGGGTTGCGTTAAAAGAGACAACATCATGGGGAAAAGTACAGGAGAGTCTGCAACTTTTTGGACAAAAGATTCGGAATGTTGACATTGATGATAACCAGTTATTTGATGAAGTTAGCTACATTAGCTGATTTGCTTCACTAGAAAACATTGCAGATTGGAATTGTAAGCAGACTTAGTGTAAACTGTCGATGGGTTGAAATCGTCCGTCATTTCAAGAATAAAGATCTACATACCATGTGCGCAAATTCAGGAAATGGTAGAGTCTGTTTTGTGTCTCCCGGGAACAAACGCTGTCACTGAATGAGTTTTCTCCGCTATGAATATCATATGGACAACTGAAAAAACACTTTTAAAAGTGGAAAAACTAGAAGCAATCTTAATGGGGAAGTGCAATTTTGAGTTGCACGAGAAATCCTCTTATTCTTGTGATAAAGTGTATGAAACGCTTCTACAAAAACCAAAACTTCTCAGAAGCATTCATTCGTCAATGAAATAGGTGTGTAGAGCACCTACAGAGAATTAAACTTGGTCTGCACCAGATCAATGGGGTCCATCGTCTGCGTGTAATTAAAACATCAGGCATCCTAGTAAGCACATTCAAGCAATATGGTAAATAACGTTACCGTATGAGGTATTTGCTCGTCAGGAAAGAGTGCCTTAAAGTCATTTTTCACAAAACGTTTAACGTTTCCGTCGAGGTGGGTAGTTCCCCCCAAAAAAAAAAAGGTCTAGGGGGACACCCCCCCCCCCGCGTTACCCTGTCCCGCTTTGTGCTGCGGAAAATCTGGTCACCTTACTTTTGACTAATTTTAAATGAACACATTAATCATTATATTTAGAATGGTCAGAGGCGTTTGATCAAAAACCAATCGAAAAATTATATCAAACTTAAAACGTTTATAATTGTATCAAATAGATTCCCCTCCACCACCCACAAATTGGATATTCAGTGTCGTTTTGACTTAAAATATCTACATATAGTCCTATCTAGATCTTTTTTAGACACGTGTCCTGTTTGTTAAACTATACAGCTGAAGTTGGTGGGGGGGGGGGGGGGATAACCAACAACAACAAAAAGTTCGCATACTCCAGCCATGAGAGAACTAAAAAGAAGCTGGTGACATCACAAACGCTTTGATGTCAACGTCAAACGTCGCAGCGTAACAATTTGGTATGTTCTCTTGTGGGTTCTCAAACTTAAGAATTATAATTATATTTAATTTTTGTGTCTTGATAACTTAAGCCAACCGGTGGCTGATGGCCTATCGACAGGCACGTTGAGAAGCGCTGAATAAAAAAAAAGTTATTAAATTTAAATAAATTTTAAGAGACCAAATATTTCAGTGGAAGTTTTATTTAAAGTTACTGTTTCGATGTGACGTCACATTTCTTCAACCTCCCTCCCTCCTCCACGTCACGCATCGTCACAAAAGTGAGACCCCCCTCCCCCCTAGGTGCGTCACGTCATTTATGGACGGCCCCTTATTACAATGTAGACCTACACTAAATAAATACTTAAATGACAAAAAAATGATTTGAAACATTCTTATTGTCAAATAGAATTTTAAAATTTTTTTTAAGGGTGGGGGAGTCAAAGTTTTGTGACGTACTTTTTTTTTTTTTTGGNGGGGGGGGGGTCGACGATTTTGTGACGACGCGTGACGTAGGGGGGAGGGGGTAGAAATTCGGCCAAAATAGCGTGACGTCATTTATGGACGGTCCCTGTAGCATGCAGTAATGAAAATGTTCCTAGAATTAATCATAATTAATTATAAGTTATTGTTTGGTGGTAAATACGGGTTTTTAAACAGAATAATTATTTTATTATTCTTTATTTTAATCTTGAACGAATACTGTTTATGCTAGATTATTAAAACAACTTATTCTATTAATAATTAAGTGTCTGATTGTTTCTTTTTTTTTTTTTTAAATTTAAATGATTGTTAGCATTCTGACTCACACTCACAAGAACTTGTTGCTAAATCTTCTGCTAATTATTTTCCCGCTGATAAATTTCAATGTACTGGCAACACATTCATTCAATTAAACTTAAAAGTATCTGACATGTTTACTGTCGTATGTAAATTAACTGCCGGAGATTGTAGTTTGTTTAGTTTTATTAAGACTAAACATATCTTAATCTTGTTCCACTATAAAATTTGTATCGTCTGTGCAGTGACTGTGTCCTCGTGCAGCGCATAAAACACAGCAGTATCATGAAGGAGGTAACGGTTTCTAGGACTTAAAGAAAGATTAGTGCTTTTGGCCAAGGGGCCGTCCAAAAATGACGTCATGCGATTTTGGCCGAATTTTATACCCATCCACCCCCCTTCCCCTGTCTCAAAAACTTAGACCCTCCTCAGGCCCTCCTCCAACATGACGTCTCGAAGCTTTGACCCCTACTCAAAAAAAAAAGCCGTTTTTAGTGTAAGTGTGCTCTCCAATATCGTAACACGTGTGAAGGCATCGAAAACGTATTTAAATAAATTGCAATTCAATCAATCAAATATTTAAGTGGAATTTTTATACCCCACTCCCCCCGAGCCGTATTTACACCATTTTGGACCCCTGATAAATAATAATTTTTGGCCCCTGGGCAAAGAAAGAGTGCACCCCCCACGCAGGAATAAAAAGTAAATATTCATAATTTATATAAATTATAAATAAGCATATTCCCATAGTGCCCCCATGCTCGTGAGTCTCCAGGTAAATGCCCAACGGGGATATGCATTAAGATGGCACTGCCCACCCCCCTCAGGCACGATTTTATTAATCATTAATGGATGGCCCCGAAAACATATAGATTTTTTTTTTCGTTTCTTTCCAATTACAAATCACGGAGCGCATCCATTTAAAAAAATCATGTTAAGCCTGGTCCCTTTTTGGACTCAGGACGTGTTAGCGCATTTTCGTATTATGTATCAGTACTTATGTTAGATATCAGCATTATGTAGTTATCAGTAATTGTGTTTAGATTTTAGACATATTTTTATGAATTTTCTTGTGTAATGAATATACCTGAAAAAAAATTATTTAAAAGTCATTTCTTTACATTTTAAAATTTTTTATTTTCTCTTTAATCTAACTACAAGTGGTTTGTGGTCACTGAAATAGGACTCATAAATGAAACATTCTAAATTGTAATCAGCTAATCGCCCAAATACTCCGTCAATTGTTGTTTGATAGATCGTGGTTGCCAATCTTGTTGAAAGTAGTTGAATGTTGAAGCTTGTTTCGAAAAAGTTTTCAATTTCTGCCCCTGGGCCGCTAAGATCTTGATTGAAGTCACCACAAATGATGACGTAAAACTCTCTAAACTTTTACACATATTCTAATGACGTCAACAAAAAAAAA
>MUZC01004604.1:61780-89889 GCA_002072015.1 Radix auricularia | reverse complement strand
AAGAAATGAAAAGCACCCTTCAAATAGCTCACAAAGTTGCCCCTCTTTATAAAAATTACAATTCTGCTATTTAACTTACAACAGTGTATAGATCTAAATGCTTATACACGTACCATTTTTTAAATTTAAAATCCCTGAGCGTTTACTTTCAATACGAATTTCCTTAATGCCAGTTTATAATGAAATCGATCCAAAAAACTCACTTGTATTATGTAAGCACATAAGAGAAATACCTCTTCCTCCTAACAAATATTTGCAATTGTTTTTTTTTAATGATAAATCACTCGTTGAATGCTTCAAAAGCGGTTTCGTGTTTATTTTTCTTTAAGAAATTTTTATTTTCTGTAATTTTGACTTGTTATAAGCCCGGATAAAATTTGCCTCCATCCGATTATATACATAGATGTATAAAAGCTTATATTAAAATGTAAAATTGATATTTCGTCTGCAATGAAATAATTTCTTCACATTTATTTCTATACTTATTTAACAGTGACTAAGAGAAATTAGTTCGACCCATCTTCGTGTGATTTTATTATTGTAAAATACAATTAAAAATTTTAGAAATGTTCCGTTTTCTTTAAAAAATAAATATGCGCCAATCAGCCTCTATCTGACCCAATTACATAATGTAACTATAAACAATGAAATAACGACTATATGTTCTTTTCACTGTTTATTTTCCATTGTGGCAATTCATGCGATTAATCGTCCAATTAATGCGCAAGGGCTCATTTCTTCTAAATTGAAACATAAAGTAAAACCATCTCTAAAAAAATGATTTGAGATTTATCTTCTCACTAACAGCTTTTTAAGTCACATTCAATGACTTCCCGTTATCGTTTATTCAAGCACACACGAAGAACGCATCGGCAGAAACTTGTGTTCATAAAATTAACGGAATTTTTCAAAACATAATTTTAACCAAACAGAAACCATAACCTGGTAACATTTGCAGAAACTTGTGTTCATAAAATTAACGGAATTTTTCAAAACATAATTTTAACCAAACAGAAACCATAACCTGGTAACATTTTTTCAATATTTAATTGCAATCTATGAAATAAATAGTTATTTCACAACTAATACAAACACGCACACACAGTCGCACAATACACACATATGAAAACACTCGCACACATGCTTATTCACACAATCGGATTATCAACATAAAAGTAACATCAAATAAATTAATATAGATTTAATAAAAGCTTCATGACGCCACTTTAATTTTTACGGCGCGCAAAACAACACGCTCTGTTAATCTCAAAACCAAAATCATTATGCTTTTAATTCTATATTTTCAATTGAAAAAAAAAAGTAATGAAGAGTTGCGTGGTATAGGGGCTTCACACACACACACGGACGCGCTTAGGCGCATTATTATATAGATTTTAAAAAAAAAGTTAGCAAGAGTTGCGTGGTATAGGGGCTTCACACACACTGACGGACGCGCTTAGGCGCATTATATAATAGATATCCATAAATAAAACTTAATAAATGTATTTTCTTAAATAATAACAGTAACAGTAAAACAATCAGTTTGGGTGTCTTGTAAATGTAGTTGTATTTTAAATCTAGGATATAATTTTAATATTTTAATACAATATAAAGAGTAATTTTTTTTTCAAACCATTTAACTCTAAGTCTGCTACTTCTATTTCTAATCAAAATTCTTACATTACTAGATTTGTGGAAGCTATACTAATAATACTACATTAACTTTTCTAAAATAAACTTAATAATATAATCATTTCTGACATTTTTTCCCAGATATACGTTTTGTTACCCATGCATAACACCTTCAGTTATTATCTGTAAGTCTACGAGGAAAAAGTGTTGCCCTCATCACTGGTTATTCTGCAACTGTTGTAAATCTTGTCAAAATTTTATGAACAAGAATTGTATTTGTACTTGTAGGTTAGCATTTACATCTACTTATAAACCACTTTGTAAGATTTTAAAGAAAAACTGTATTAGTATGAATTAATATTTTTGCAAAATATACTTTTTTGTCAATAGTTTAGTTGAATATTTCACATAATGGATATGTCATTACTTTAACTTAAAGTAGTTTTAGTTTTAATTCCAATTTTGCTATATTTTATACTTTTTATTGGATTTACTTAGATTAGATACTTCAAAGGCGAATACTAATATTAAATAATATAAACACCCAGTGGTGTGGTTCTGTATGTTTGTAACGTAACGCTGAGGAGCGATGTACGACAGTCTACAGCAGTTAGTTTAGTTGAAACGCTGAGGAGCGATGTACGACAGTCTACAGCAGTTAGTTTAGTTGAAAAATCGTGTTTTGATGAGCGCTGTAAAAATATTTAATATGATGACGTCATTGTTTGGTGTGCATCGGAGCGCAAAATACAACCCCTATTATTATTATTATTAAATACTTTGCGTACATTTCATAAAGTTTAATAATTCGTATTTATCAAAAAAGGACAAGTTAGTTGGTCTTTAAAAAAAAGGTTGGCGCCATAGGCGCCCAAAAAAAGGGGGCGCCGCAGGCGCCACGGCGCCTGGCACAATCTAGTTCCAATAAATAGTCATTGAAGTTATGTTATGATGCAGTCCTGGTAACTTTGCCTTTTAAACTATTATTAGACTATAACCATTTTTTCCCCAATGTACAGGTGTTTGATAGGGCTAGGAGGGTTCAAATGATATTCATAGTAAATTAATAGAAATGTATACAGTCAGAAATGTTCATTTGTGTCAATGTCAAAATGCTGAGGAATGCAACTTTGCATGAATGTTCATTGTTGCTTTTTTATTTTTTTCAGGCTTACCCGTACCCCTTTTCCGCATAAAAATCTTATCTTGATAAGCTGATTTCTTTTTAAATACTCATCCAACCTGTAAAGATTTAATAAAAGATACTGGTTGTTCTACTTCAATGAAGCAGATATTTTTTTAATCAAAAGGAACACAAAAAGTCACAAATCATAAGCTTTTTATTAACTTTTTATTAATATTTAACTTGTTAAAACATGAAATCAACACATGGGAAAGTAAAAAAGAAATTAATCTTCATTAAAATTTAAACAAATCATAATATTAAATAAACTAACTTTTGGCTTCCAGATTGATTTGAAAAGTGGTAAGAGATTGCTTTGGTTTTAAAATAATGTTTATTCTAAAAACACCCTAAATTATGAGCCTTTAAAAAAAAACAATAATTTTTGTAAATTGTAAAATTCATGATTAATATTTGTTATGTTAGATCTCTTACTTTCATCATTCATAATACATGTAATATGAAATGTTAAAACAATGAAATAGTTGTTAGTTACTTTAAATGAGAAAAATGAACAATTTATGTATGGTGAGGAAAATAAACAATTTAGGTAGGTTGATAGTTAAAAGTATAAAACTTTTTAGGTGGGAGTTAATCTGTTGAAGCTAGACTTGTCAATTATCCACTGATACTATTGATCATTTTTTCGTCAAATACATGAGTTTGGCATATTTTTCTAAATATTCATATTTGTAAAACAAATATTTAAAAGAACATAATCACATGACAGCTTTAATTTCAAACGGTTGATTAATTTAATTTACATTGTGCAAAGTACAGTAGAACTTGCAGTAACTTATAATTTAAAATAAAATCCAACCAAAATTGGTCTTGAAATTATTTAAATTTAAGGCTAAATTTTTAACATAAAATAATCCAACAGTTAAAATTGGTTTCCTCCAAATAGCAGGTTAATTTGAAAGGTTAAGAATTTTATGTTTGATAATAGTAATGTTGAAAACTTAAATTCCATTAAAACACATAAATTGCTGAAGGAAAGTAAACAGTTCATAAATTAATAATTTATGACGAGCAAAGTGTTTTTAAAATAATGACAAAGCTTAAGAATGAAAGAACTTGATTCAAAAAGGATTGAAAATTACATTTCATATACATTTTAAAGTAGCCTCTCATTCTTGCATTTACATTTCATAAAAAAGATTTGAGTTGTGTAGCATCAACGAATATATAGATTATTATTTAAAAGGAAGCAACTTTATCCAATTTGAAAAATATAACAGTAACTGTGAAATTGAAAATTATGAAAAAATTTCTTATGTTTAATAACTCATAAGATTTTAAGTTTTTTTAAAATTGATTTATAACATACTTTTTAATAACTGAAGCAAAAAAAAAAAATTGGTAAAATTCCAATATCTCAATTATAATTTGAAACTACCCTGAAGCTAATTTTTTTTCTTAAAATTAATTCACATTTAAAATACTAACTTCAAAATTTCTAATTGAATTACTGTATAAATCTATTTTAATCAATACCATAATATGGGAACATTTTTTATGTAAGACCGAGGTTTACAAAATTACAAATTTGTAAGGTCCTAGGTTTATTTGTTCTTGAAATACATTTACTTTTAATACGTCAAAATTATACATTTTTGTAACAATTTACACTAATAATTATGAAAAACCATATTTGGTTAATATTTAAAATTTTAATGTATTTTTAAATTAATTTTAAATAAGATTTTTCCTAACTGAAGGACACAAAAAAAAAAGTCAACTACCAATATGTCAATTTAGGGGTTTAACTGCCCTTAAAGTTAAATGTGTTCAAATAAAAAACAATGCCAATTTATTAAATGAAAAGAAGCCATCAGCATCAGACTTAAAGGTAGAACAGCTTGTCGGCCAAGAGTCCCGAAAACTCTCTGTGAAGTGATTGACCTTGAAGAAAAGCCAACTTGTGGGCGTACTGACAAGGTGCAGGAACTCTGATGGTGCCCTATAATATAAAAAAAATCAAAGAGCAATTCATATTTTGTCTAGAAAAATTCACTTTGCAAATTTCTCTAAACTTTGACAGTACTTTACCCTGTCATTTAAACCAAGGCTGGTTGACACTTATAAAATGGAATTTTTTAAAAACCTTTATAATTTATATATCCCAATGTTATTTTTAAAATGTATCCCCAAATAATTGGATAACATTAGGAAAAAATTACAATTTCAGACATGAATTTTGAATTAATTTTTTTTTTAAAAATGTAGTCTGCGCCTCATGTTCAGTTTACCGGGACGCTATTTTTTGTTCGCCATTGTGACAATCTTGTTAACTTTACTGAAAACAGTTGGCCACATTTTTTTTTACAATTATGGCGAAAGATCCATCATTAAGTGAAGAATTCGCTAATATTCTTAGCTGAAGAGTTATTTCAATAGTATTAGTATAGACAAGTTCACTATCAAAGTTATGTTTTTTTCCTTAGCTACAAAGTTTTCCCTTTTTCCACAATTTGTTTTACAAATAAAATTGATTTTACTAGATCTATCAATATATTAAGTAGCAATGTGATATGTATAAATAAAGGAAATTCATTTTAGCACAGATTTTTGTCTTTCCTTTACTGTTATAAGAAGTATGTTCATTGTTATTTTTCACAAAGTCAATAAATTATATTAGACTTTGTTTACTCTGGTTACATAGTAAGATGGCATCAGCATTTTACAATTTGCTTCACATTCTGCTTGATAATAAGCTTATAATCATTTTAGATTTTCTTTAGAATTGAATAGAGTAATAAAATATGTTAAATTGCTTTTTTACAAGCCCATTTATGTTTATCCTAATATTTTTATTTCACAGCTATGGCTTTGTAAATTGGGACTCAAAGATCACCCAAGCACTTTCCTTACTACAGGCCTTAAACATCCACCCATTGCCCCAAATTCCTGAGTCAACTTATGGTGTCTTTTCCTGAGACAACCATCAGAGATAAGGGGAAGAAATAAAGACTTCTTTCATGATTCAAGGTGCTGTTCAGAATCTGAAGACTTACTCCTGGAGACTCTGAGGATATACCTACATAAGCTTAAGTCTACAATGTTCAGAAAAATGTCATCTTATCATAGACATGCTAAGGAGTGGGTAAGTGCAAGATGTTTCAAATATTAGACTTTAATGCTTTATTTTCTGAGATGTTCAAAAAGGAATACTGAGGCAAACAAAATAATCAGTGAAGTGTTATACATCTTCCAATTTTTTAAATGAAACTACATTTTTCTAGACTCAACATTTCAATTGAGGAAAGGATGGTACTGGTAAAGAAAAAGAAAGATAATTGCGCAGATATGTTCGTGGAACCACTCGTAACTGTATACCACTCATAACCAAATAATGTGTAATAAAATAAGAATTTAATATAATATTAATTTATTTTAAGAATCAGAATATGAACAAAAAAGTAATATTCACTCAAATGTTGTTCTAATTTTATCAAAATTAGTAGCACATTTTTTTAGAAATGAAATTTAAAATAATATTTAACATGATTATAAGAATAATATTTTATTATGTTCCGACAAAGGTTTATTTAAAGAAAATTTTCAGTGTTAAAGATTGTAATATTTGTAATAAAGGAAAAAATAGCTTTATTACGTAAGAATACTTTTTAAAAATAGTCTAACTTAAAAAATAGTCTAACTTTTTAAAATATGAGGGAAAGGCTTTGAATTTTTTATATGCCTCATAGAAATGGAAACTCTTGGTGGCTATAATAAAGATTTTATGCAGCTACAAACACTTATATTTTTTTTTCTTCCAGTTTGCCACATGATTTTGGATACAACATTTAAGTTTAAAAAAATAGTTTTAAAAATATATAGATCAAGCTACATTATACAATAGATGTCAATTTGCTTTCATTGGGTAGATAATTAAATTGTGAACAAACATAAAGATGCATAAAAAAAATAATTCCTCTACCTAAATCCTGTGGTCAAAATGGGGGAAAAAACGGAAGAATGAGATTTAACCCACAAATTGTCTGCTGATATTTTGTACTGTACTGTGGGGGGAAAAAAAAAAGATCCAACAGTAACTTATATTAATCAATTCAGGGTCAAGCTGTTGACTTAATAACTTTTTAATCTAAGTTTATAGCAATGGTCATAAGTAATTTTATAGCATAAATGAATGATGATATGGCTTGGTCTTCAGGAAAAGTACATACAAACAATGAAATTTTTTTTAAAGCTCTTTAGGAGGATTGAAGTGATACTGATGATTTTTATATTCTCCATGACAATCTCATTTCAGATTCTTGATCTAAATCTAGTGATTCTGAAGTATGCCTACTGCTAGACTTTGACAGGCCCAGGGATTGAGCAAGGCGCACAAGCAGATGCTGATGACTGGATTTTAGTCACAAATCATACAGGTTTTAGATCGGATTCAGATCAAATTAATTTTATGATTTGATAACCCTATATTAGCCAAACAAAAATGGGGAAAAAGTTGGGTGGAATGTTGGTCTCTGGAAAGAAAATTAAAACAATAAGCTGAACTATCAAGATCAAATTTTAATTTCTTTATGAGTTAATATCATGGCTCCTATTTTTGTTCTTTTGGAAGAAAGTTTATGATATAAGTTTAACTGATTATCATGGAATCTCCCTTAACAGAATATTTGAAAATGCCTTTTTCTGAGTTGTGCTAACACACCTGAAGAGCCTTGCATAGTGTATACTCCCAGAATATATTTGTAAATATATTTAGTGGGACCCAATTAGCTCAACTTCAGTTAGCTCACCCACTCTAATCATATCAATATTAAAAAATACATTTTGTCTTCGCTTTCTCTCATCAGTTATATCAATGGGTACTGTGAAATGAGGTGCTTGTATGCTGGCTAGGAAAATTATGCAAAGAACAGGTACATATTGATTCATAGTAAATGCTAAAAAATATAGGGCTCATAATGGTGCTCATTACGTTTTGTGTTCCTTTTGTTTAAGAAAGAAAACTGAAGTTTATTCTTTAATTTAAGATATTTAGTACTGCCTCAATCCACTCAAAGTCCACGTAATTGGCATGAATTTTAAATTTTCCAACAGAGACGTGTCAAACTAATTCACAAATGAATCGAAAGAAGCCATTAATGTAGTTATGCAGAAGGTCTGAAATCTGAAACAAGCAATGTGTACCAACTGCAGAAAACAGAAATATTGTTTGAAAGCTTGAAAATGTACTTTATCACTACAGAAATATATTCCGCAGCAAGGAAGAAAAAACAGTATCTTAACTAGCCAAGGAATCAGAATATGAGAAATCAATAATCAACTCTTTGGTATAGCACACTGACGCATTTAGGAAAAACGGTTTTTGATTAATTAGCTGTCTTTCAGAAAATATGTAATAGGAGGCGTAGATTAAGAATAATCTAGTCAAGAGGAAAGGAAAGAAGCAAGGAATAAGAAATTGGAAGCACAGAGACAGCGGGAGACAAAGAGAAAAGAGATGACTGAAAGCTGTATTGGATCCATTGATTATGAATTCTTGAGCTGTACAGAAGATCAATCTGATGGTAGTGGCAGTGACGTGATTCAGCTAAAGTCAGACCTGAGGTCATAAAAGTGTATCAGCTGAAGCTATCTCACATGCAAAGTCAGCAGCCTTAGACCATTCTAATGTAGGTGACAGAAAGCAGCCTTTATCATTTCAGAAGCTGCTAAGACTTATGGTCAAGATGTAAATAATGGCAATATCATTCATTCAGCAGTATTCGTCAATCCAGAATGACATATAGAGAACATGCAAAAGCTGTTAAGTCACTATGGGTTGTACATATAAATGGAAAATTGCTCCCAGCTATTGATGGTAAACCAGAAAAAGAAGATCGTACAGCAGTTGTGACTGGGGTAAATGGTGAAAAGTTGTTGGGCATTCCAAAGATTGCTCAAGAAACCAGTGTACAAATTGATGTAGTTACCTACACAACACTTCTTGAATGGTACCTTAACAATCAAGTGGCTGGTATTTCATTTGACACCACTGCAGCAAACACTAGTCTTTTAAATGGATCTTGCTAGAGCAAAAGCTACAGAAATAAATGTGGTTTGTATGTGCTCAAGTTGATCTGTGGGGCTGCATTCAAAGCTGTCTTTAATCCAACAGCAGGTCCAAATGTTCTTGTTTCGTTGATTTCAGAAGTTTGGGCTAGCCATTGACCAAACATATACCAGTTGCTTGGACAAAAGGCTAACTGAAAATCTGAAGTCAATGAAAGCTAATGCAATATTGTTACCCAATGAAACTTTAACCAAGTCTTTTCCCAGAGAAGATCATATGGGAACTGCTTAAACTTACACTGATCTTAGGTGAGACTTCAACACGAGAGGTATCATTCAGAAGTCTTGGGGCATTTCACCATGTAAGGTCGATGTCCAAAATTCTGTACACTTACTATCTTTTTCAAGAACAGTTTCATATGATTAAGCGTGAAAGTTCTGCCTGTTTGTTTCACTTGTCTATGGATGGCAAGGCTTGGACAAAAAGCATGCATGCATGTGATGCGCCTTTCAATGATTTGGAGTTGTTCAAAGCCAGCCACAAGTACTCTTCAACTTCAGTCATTTCCAAAGCAGCAACATCAACTCTAGGAAGGCACCTGTGGTACCTTGGTAACGAATTAGTGACCATGACTGTTTTCTCAAAAGATTCCGAAAGAAACAAAACAGGCAATGGTGTGCAAATTTTGTGATTTTAATAAGCAGTCCAATCAGCTGAACTCAACTCGCTCAAGGAGAAGCTGTTTGTAGATATCATTGAAAAGTCTCTTAAATCCTTTGGAGCTCGTACGGTGTCATTCTTCTGCACTCTTCAACTGGTTAGTTCCTTTCTTTCAGAAGAAATCAGCAAACGGTCATTGGAAACAGTCCAGGCTCTTAAAGTTGTTAATAATAGTGCTAAAAGAGCCATTGTATTTTAATACCTCTGCTACAAAGCAGGAAGAGCAAAAGTATTTCATGTTTCAAACTTTTGAGTCACCGCAAACAATTTCCGAACTGTGCCAAGTCAACCCTTCTTGGAAAGACTTAGCAAGTAATGATTAAATGAACATCTAACGACTTATTTCAGTGATATATTCTGAATCTTAGTAATCTTAATGTTTATTTAATGTTTTTTACAGTTTGCTGCCCTTGCTGGAATATGACTTGTAGTTCAAAAGGGCGTCAATAGGGTGAAAAACTTTTTACTAAATAGAGGTGCATTGGGGCGGTACTAAATATTGTTTGATGTTAGAAATATTTTTAACTTTATACCTATTCACCAAATGGAACATAAAAAGCGAAAAGCCTATGAATTTTTTTTTTTTTTGTGAATCAGTACCAGTTAAAAAAAGTAAGAGTGTGTGTGTGTGTGTGTGTGTGTTAAACTCAAGACAGTTTTTTTTCAACAATATTGACAGCCCTAATTCAAAGTAAATTATTTTATTTGTCATATCTAATTCAACAATTAAAAGCAAACTTTAAGAAATTAAATTTTGAACTTGGTTTGCAGAAAAAATTTACAAAACATTTTTACCTGCCAGTTGAAGTACAGATGAGTCAACTTGTATGTCAGCCGTTGGATGTGGTCGGGTTGTAGACCAGTAGTGTCATGTATTACATGGTAGTTGGTTGGGCTCACAGTGCCCTGCCTTACTGATTGGGACACCAAAAAGAAGTCAAACCTTTAAAAAAAAATTATATTTTATGTAACAGTGCAATCTTCATGTCAGATGTTAACCTTTTAAAAAAATGTATTACAAATCTGTTCTATTTAGAGACAATGCCTTATCTGGCCTACTGATCAAAATTCTGACCTCCATTCTCCAGTATTGAGAAATTTGGCACACTTATTCTAAAAATAGTCGAATTAGTGTATTTAAAAGTAGTCTATTATTCTTCTAATCCAATTTGGAGCTGATCTAAAATTTCCTAGTACATTCTAAACTTTACTGTTAAAATGAAAATGTAGAAAATATTAGTCATAGAAGTTTGCCCAGGTTTTAAATAAACTTCCTCCCTAGTCCTGTAAGGATTTCCCATAGTGCAATAGACTGGTTATGAAATTTTTAAAAATGTGCAAAAAAGCAATTTTATTATTGCTCTACTGACTTCATTCATCTTTTAGGATAAGAATGGTTATTTAACATATCCAAAACGCTGTCTTGAGTTTAATACTATTTTTACCTCTAGTTTAGTACTCTTATAAATTATTTTTATAATAAAGTATAGGAAAATCACATTAAAAAAAAATTTTCTTTTAAAAACTACTAAAAACTTAGCGAATCGAGCGATAACACTACCGAGGGGGAACGGCAGCAATTGGCAGAAGTCAAATACATCATCTTTTAAGCATTGAAAAGTTTTTACTTTTCCGTGACTTCAATTCTAAAGAGTTCTATCGAGGCACGCATTATCGCCCTTTGCTATTAGAGCCAGAGGCATGCATTACCAGTCTTTGGGGCTTTAAGAGTTATTGTTATCCTTTCTTAGATTGTAATTAACTACTAAAAGTGATGAAATAGATTACATTGTTTATTTTAAAATTGTCTAACAGACTTGTGAGTGGGAACATTTTGTAATGATTCTTGTAATTTTTAATGCCTCCACACCCTAAAGATAAATATGAATAAATAGGCCTTTGAACCCAAACACCACCTTCCCCAATCCCGCCTCGAAGTTCTACTTTTTTCAGTGTCTCTAGGACTAATTAATAATAAGACTCACTAGAAATGAGATCGTAATATTAAAATTATAATCTGTATCCCATCCTCTGCTCAACCCCCCCCGCAACTAAATATATATAAAATTCACCAAAACAAAATCAAGAGCCATTGTGTGCAAACACGCATGAGTAATGACTTTCATTGGGGTCGACCAATCAAGCAAACTGGGTTCAAAAAGGTTGAGGGAAGGTGAGGGTATATTTCGAGACCAATAATGCTTCTTGCATTGTTCCTTCACAGAATAACATGTTTGTAGTATAGTGGTTATCACAACCCCATTACATGTGGGAGGTACTAGGTTCAAGCCTAGGCGGAAACATAATTTTTTATTTTAAAAAAATGTATGTGCCTGATCTTTCCTCTGTAATGGCCTATAAGTTTATTTTTGGCAAGCTAGGTTGGTGCAGGTAGCTAACCGCAGTGTGTATGTCTCGAGACCATCAATGCATCAGCAATGTCCCACCACCCTCCTAAAATGTTCATTCGCATTGTTGTGATTTCATCATACTGTACTTGGCATCCATTTTTTACCCCCCCCCCCTCTTTGCTCTACGAGCACGTGCAAGGAGTATGCAAACCCACCGGTCGTATCTAGTTTAAAAATAATTCCATTAGTTTTTGTTTTTCTTTTACTTTAAGATTAAGCCATAATCCCTCATTTTTTAAATTTAAAAAAAAAACCTGAAAACTCTATTAAAGTATTTATCATCAAATAGCTTGACCTTAGTTAATAACGGGAAGTGGCTATCATTTCAATTCATTTCAGATATTGGATTGGAAATTGCTACCCAACAGGTTTTTTTTTAACCAGCTGATTTTTTCTGTCATAATACAGAAAGAAAATATTTAAGATATTTTTGGAGGACCACAATTTGTGGTTGAAGAATAAACCTTAGTTGTATCAATTAATAGATTTTTGAAAGTTAATATTTTGCTTATAAAATAATTTAATCTGATAAATATTTGTTGTAATTATTTAACAATAAAATTGTGTCAGATGCTGGAATATAAAATTTTTTTACAGGCTAAATATCAAGTTAGAGCAAAAAATTGGCACCCTATATTTTTGAGAATATAAAACATAAAAACTTATAAACTATCAAACACTGTATAACCAAACATTTTAAAACAAGTCAAGATAGCGTTACAAATGAGTTTTTGTAATGAAAGCATAATCTTAAATGCCTCAAAAATTGTGTGAGAGCAATTTTGTATGCCTATCAGCTTGTACAATTGTATCAAGAGATGCATATAGAAAAGAAAATGTAAAAAGTAAAAATGTGGATCTAGTGTGATCTGTAATTACCAATCAGGTTTGGTGATTGCTTTGTCCACTATAGTACCAGGGCTTGGGTTGCCTTCAGATGTAAACAGTCGAGTATTTATCCTCTTCTTTACGACAATGAAGGCAAGGCCAGGTCTGACAAGATTTAACAGATGAAAAATGTTAAGTAATAAAGAACATATAATTTTTTGAAAAGTATAGGAGCAGAACTGGGTGGGTGTGTGCGTCCATGTACACACTTGAATTCTTTATTACTGTATACTATCAGATAAATCTACACTTCAATCTGTTCAGCTTTATTCTATATGATATCCAAGAATATCTTTTAAAATATTGCTTGCTAGCCGCTAGGTCAAGTCTTCCTGGTCAAAAGAATTTATTCAACATTATCTGTAATTTGATTAAATAGAAGCTAAAGGATAATTTAATGCACTAGCATCTAAACCAACAAAACTATTATTGACAACCTATATGTTACTAAGAAAAACTAACATTGAAATAACCTTGACAGTATGTAACAAAAACACACAAATATTCACTACTCAAGATTTAAAAAGCAGTAATTTAACGTATGTATTTTTTTTACTTCAGGGCAAAACTTCTAAATAAGTCCAATCGCAAAAAGTTAACATTAGTAATGAGAAATTTTGAATAGAAAGCAAAAATTACTCATATCCTGGTCCTCCTGCATCTTGTATGGCAGCTTTAAATTGCTCAAATTCTGCATTAAACACAGTTTTAAGCTGGCCATCACCAACTCCATCTCTGTAGATAATGATCTTTCTTGGAAGGACTTTATTAACATCGTGATACTTCCTTAGAGCACCTAAATAATTTTTAAAAATTAGCAGTATACTTTCTATTTAGCATTTAAAAACAACTGTTTATGGCAAGTATGTTTTGTGTGTTAGTTCCAAAAGTAGTTAAGGCTAGTAACAGTTTAAATTTGAATCTTTTAAAGATTATCCATGTAAGGTGGATGTCCAAAATTCTGTACACTACTATCTTTTTCAAGAACAGTTTCATATGATTAAATGTTATCTATAACAAATAAACAAAAACTTGAAAGAAGTTTGGGCATTGGTATATTATATCCACAAATTTATACCATTTTACAAAAGATAATAAGAAATGAAATACATTTTTAAAAAAAATGTTTTCATGGGATTAAAACAGACTATTTTAAATTAGGAGGCAAAGACTTAACCCATTCAACCAGCAAATAATTTGGTTTTGACTCTTTCCCTGCCAGGGGCGTTTCAGGGGGTTTGACATGTTCGTGCCAGACCATTTTTTTTAGTTTTATAATTTTTTAAGGATGATTTTAACTATCATAAAATTTTTAATAAACGTTTAAAGCTTCATTGGTGTATCTTATATCAAAAGAAAGGAAATAGAATATAGAATAATAACAAAATGATAATTTATATAGCGCTGTATCCCAGCAAGGAGCCAGGCTCACAGCACTTTACATGGAAATAACAATACATATATGAATAAAAAGAAACATTCATATCATAATAACTACATAAATGACAATACGTTATACTCAATACATCAGCTACGTTAATCATTTAAAGAAATGTTTTATTAATTTTGAAAATAAATTTTAAAAAGGTTTGTCTTAAGTGCAGTCTTAAATGACTTAGCAGTTGAAATGCTACGGATGTGTAATGGAAGAGAATTCCATTGTTTGGCTGCACAAAAAGAGAATGACCTTTTGCCAAATGTTTTAGTTCTTGTCTTAGGAACACAGAGAATGCGTGTATCTGCAGAAGAGCATAGCTCACGACTTGGTGAGTAGACTGACAAAAGTTCAGTAAGATATGAAGGGCATGAGTCAGAAAAGAAGTTGTGACAAAGAACGGCCAGTTTGTAATCAATTCGGGCTTGTATGGGTAGCCAATGAAGAGAGTAAAGTAGCGAAGTAACATGGTCATGTTTTTTTGCCTTTAGAACTAATCTGGCAGCTGAATTTTGAACTCTCTGTAGTTTTTCAATGCATTGTTTTGGCGGACCTGACAGAAGAGAATTGCAGTAATCCATACGAGCTAGAACAAGAGAACAGACTAGAGTTTTTGTTGCACTATCTGTTAAGTAATGACGGATTGAACTGATCTGACGAATGGCAGTATAGGCAGAGCGACAGATGTGATTGATGAAGTTGTTAGTAGACATGTTGTCAGAAATAATGTAGCCAAGATTCCTAGTCGATGTGAACAGTATATCAGAACTAGCCACCTGAATAGAATTCGGAAGAGTCAAAGTACTGCGTGATTTATTGTTACAGAATAGCAGTGCTTCTGTCTTATTATCATTCAGTTTGAGCTTGCTTAAAGTCATTCAAGACTTTACTTCACCAATGCACTCCTGCATCAATTGGACAGTGAAGCCACTATCAGACGGATCAGTGTGAGTGTAAAGTTGAGTATCATCTGCAAATGAATGGCTATTAACTGAATGCTTTTCGAGCAGTAGAAGTAGTGGCCTTGTGTACAGCACGAAAAGTACCGGACCCAAAACGGAGCCTTGAGGCACACCATAAACCAAGTCAGCAATTATGTAGAAGCAAGTAGATACATCGTGATACTTCCTTAAAGCACCTAAATAATAATTTTTAATAAATCACACCAAGTTCGTTGATTAGGTGTGGCTGTATCTTTGTTTACAAAATAAATCAAAACAAGATGCTAATTTCAACACTATTGAATGTAAACACATGATATTTCCAAACAGAAAAGTCTATTGGGACACTGAGCAATGAAATAAACTCAAAAACTCAATTCGCCGATTGGCACAAACGTGACCAGGTGAGATCGCAGATATATCAGCGATTGGAAGAGTTAATGTAGTTCAAAAAATTTCTGCCAGATACACACATGTAGGTGTGATGAAACTTGACAATGTTAAATCATAATAACTTCAAAAGAGAATTGGTAGGGCAGATGAAACATTTTTTTTCCTTAAATATATGTACCCAGATAAAGATATTTTTTCATAAATAGGAAATTCCTTGTCATTCTTGTGTTCTTAACTCTTAATCAAGATCTCATGAGTTAAAATGAAAATAAGCTAATTAAATTTTAGTGAATTAAAAAAAAAAAATTAAGTACTTGTCAGGAGTGGGTGAAGCTGTCTCATTAATTCATCCTTAGTTGGATGATATTCTGTCTTACTAAAGTAGCGGGTGCATTCCTTGTTTAACGATGCTACCAGAGCTCCCACAGATTGGTTTTTGTGAGCAGAATCATGATAGGTATCTATTCCTACCACCATCAATCCTTGCACCTGAATTGAAAATTACATTAAACTAACGTTAAAAAAAGATTATCAATAACAGGAATACATATAAATTTGATGAGGGAATTTTCTATAGCAATCTTTATAGACCACATAAATGTTTTTTTTCCCTGCACTTTGAGAAAAAGAAGCGAGTAATAGAACAAAATTGTGTTTTAAAAGTTTGTAGAGGGATGTTTTAAATTTGAAAATAAAAGTTTTTAAGATATCTGTTCCCCATGGCAACAGTTTATCACCTGATTTTTGTCTTTCTTCCATCCTAATTATTGCATCGACTTCTAATACTCACTGGTATTTCTGCACCCCAAACTTCACCACCCATTTTACAACTCATTTGGATGGCTATCTTGGTTGCCACACTCATCAGACTATTCTTCTTTTCAAGTGTCCTGGACAAAATAACTTGACTTGGCACTGAAGTAGAAAGTTGAACAAACATGCTACATTAAAAATATAAATGTTCAGGCAAATCTTTAGTCTTTACAATTTTAAGCTTGCATTGAAAGATTGCCATTTTAAAAAAATATCAATAATAAAATATAACATACTAAAAGAGACTTTCAAAAGTACTCCAGAATAAAACTGAAAGTAAGTATTTTATTATTTTTATAAATAATATTGACTACATTTTAACTATTGTACAGGCTTTGGTACTTCAATTTGTAGACCTGTGCAAAAGTTTTGGTCCTCAAAATTAATGTACCTTTTAAGTTGTGTGGCCATTCACATCTTTGACATGCACGCCCCCCTAAAGATTGTTAAATTTCCACACACCTAATTTTGGCAAGTATTAACGTTTAAATTGACAAAGCGTGGTAATGTGCGCAGTCTTTTACCAAAACACGGTAAAGCACACCTTTATAGAACTCTTTAGAAACAAAATTACAGAATTTAAAATAAAGATGTATTCAACTTCCGCAATGACAGCTGTTTCCCCTCGCCAGTGTTATTGCTCAATTCGCGTTGTTTTTTTAATAGTTTTTAAAGAGTTTTTTTTTATAGATGCAAATTCGCTATATTTTATTATAAAAATAATTGTACTAAACTCAAGACGGTCATTTAGATACATAACAAAAAATTGGTAATGAAGTTTAACAAAACCACATGGCTAACACTCCCTAGTAGCTAACATCAGTCAAAGTAAGAATTACACTTATATATTGAGTTTATTTTAAAGACTATATATATTAAAAAAATGGTGCTTCTATTACCAAGTCTGCAAATCAAAGTTTTGGCTGTTTTTCAACAGTATTCCTTAAAAATTTGTATGCAATAAAGCAGGAAATATTTTACATCTGATGGCACATTGGTTATGCTAGACAAGAACTATAGAGATTCACCAGTTCTTTGCCAAGTAACTCTTAAAGCCCCAGAAGATTTTCAATAAACATCCGCCTCAGTCCCGTAAGGAATTCCCATATTGCAATTACAGGTTATGAAATTTTTAAAAAATGTAAAATGCATTTATATTATTATTGTCATACTGACTTCATCTTTTAGGAAAAGAATGGTTATTTTACAAATCCAAAAGACTATCTTGAGTTTTACCTGTAGTTTAGTACTATTATTTATATAATAAAAATATATGAACGTTTAAAGTTTAAACTACCAAAAGACTTAGTGAATCGAGCAATAACACAAGGGAGGGCAACAGCATGCCGAAAGTTGAATACGTATCTTTCATGCATGGAAAAGTTTTTGCTTCTATGATTTTGTTGCAAAAGAGAGTTCTTACCCCACTTCTGCATCAGAGACAAGTTACGCATTACCAAGCTTTGGGGCTTTAAGAGATAACAGATTCAACTGGGTAATTTCTTACCTGGGTTGTCTATACAACAGCATTTTTTAATTGCATCATATCTGTCCTTTTTTGCATTAGAAACAACGCAGACCACCATCTTAACCTTTGGGGAAAGATTATTCCTGATGGCCTGTAGGTATGAGTCATTTCGGTCATCAGTAATCTCTACTCTGTTAAAAAAATAGAATATGAACCATTTATATTTTTTTAAAATTTAATTGTTCAATTTTTTAAAAAACGTAACTATTTTTAGTGAGGGATTGAGATCATTTTCATTAGCTTTATTTTAATTAACACAAATTTTTTAATTTGTGCAAGGGATTAACCTATATATCATACATGAAAATAAAATCAGAATAAAGATTATTCTGCTTGTGATACATTTTTATAGGACTGCACTGCCACTCGAGAAAATGCAACCCAACGGTGATGCACCATCGTCTCGCGAGACGGAAGGATGCCGGAACATTTTTAAGGGAAATTTTTTCTCTTCAAATTTATAGCTATGATTTAGGGAATGCTTGCACTTGAGAAAAATGTATCATACAGAATGGGACTGCATAAAGCTTTTTAATAAAAAAAACATGTATGTGTAAAAAAACAATAAATTTAAGCTTCATTTATGAACTAATAAAAATAAAAGTACACGTTTTGGATCATGCCTTTATCAGTACAAAGTACAATAACATAAATAATTACTTACATATAACTTAAAACAGAGTCTATATGATAAAAAAATGTCAAGAAAAGAAAAACAAAAACAAACAAGGACACAGAATATAGGAAAAAGGAGGAACTAAAAGTATTGATTATGTTTAATATAATTTGCCCTTGCTGTAAAATGAGAAATGGGGAGGGGGGGGTTTGGTCTTTGATGGTTGGACTGAACTGTTAATGACACGTAGAGGTTAACAATAGCAGACGTTGACGAAGAGATACATTGAGATAAACTAAAAGTGCATTAATTTAATTACAGTACATTCCATGGATCTGAAATTTTGAAACAATGCATAGTTAGGTGACACAAGTCTGTGCAAAATTTCAGCTCGATGGGATCATGGAAAGTGGGTCATTTTTTTTTTTTTACTTCTGTTTTTCTGCCCGCTCTCCCAGGACAAGACGATGAATTTGAAAAGTCAAATTCATTAAAATACATACTCAAGGGGAAAATCAACTTTCATTCTCATTTGATTGCAGACATTAGTCAGGCAGTGGACAAATTCATTTGAGGATCTAGTCATTTGCGTGGGATGAATGATCATCCACAAATCCATGTCAACTGGATTCAAGAGGCTAATCTTTCGCATGCTTCGGCTCCAATCAGCCTCTCTGATATCATATGTGATAGTTGTGATGTCTCCCTAAATAAATTGTTTTTAAAAGAAGGAAATAGAACTATTTTTTATTAACTATGTAATAATCTTAGGGTTAACTCTTAATGTAACAAAGCGCGGTAATCCGCGGTTTACCATATCGTACCAAAGAGCAGTAATGCGCGACTCGATAGAACTCTCTTTAGAAACGAAATTACAGAAAATAAAAAACTATTTAGTGCGGGATGAACGATGTTTTCGACTTCGGGCAATGGCGGCTGCTAACCTCCCTAGTGTTATAGGTTTTTTTCTTTCGAAGATGCGATTTTGCTATACTTAATTACTAAAATAGTTCTAAACTACAGGTAAAAATAGGTTGATCGCAATTCAGGAAATTCTTACGGTACTGAGGCGGAAGTTTTCCAAAAATCTTACGGCACATTAAGAGTTTTTTTTCTTCTCTTCACATACAGAAAATTTAACAGTATACTTATGAAGGATGAAAAAGCCTTCAAGTTGTATAAAGTATTTTGAGTTATCTGTATCAAATACAGCAATAAAAATATAAATCAATGTGATAGGGCATTTTGCAAATGGAAATCGTAATAGATTTTTAATTTTCAATTCAGGAAACAGTACTTTTGTTTCATTAGTAAAGTTTGAACCTTCTCTTAAAATATCTATTCTAAATGAGAAAAAGAACTTTATTCATAATAAAGCATAAATCAAAGCATTTCACAGAAGTAAATTAATTAAAATGAGTTTTAAAATTTAGATAATGAAAAGGAAAACTGAAATTATTTTCATTTAACTTAGACTTACTCTTGGATTTTTCAATAAGAGTTTTTCTGCAGGAAGCTGTCTACCATCTATTTCCAACATTGTATTATTGATTTTTATGTGCCAAGGCTCAAGGATTTCAGTCACTTTTTCAGAGCTGAAAATATTTGTCATAAAGAAATTTTTAGAATATATACGTATTATAAGGTGAGGGATATCAAAATAAGGATCTGATAATAAAAAGTGGAGAAAATGTTTTTTTATGCTACATACATAAATTACAAATCTAAGATTTTTAGCGCATTTTCGAGATGTCGAAATCGCTATTGCACCCGTTTTGTCCGTCCGTCTGTCATCACCCTTGATCTCAGCATCCATAAGTCCTAGACCCATGAGGTATAAATGTTTTTTGTATGCCCTGACCTGCCATTTGTGCATCAACACTCAGTTACTCGATCCTTTAAAAAACCCCGTTAAAACTACCAAAAAATATTTCGAATCGAGAGGTAACACTAGCGCAGGGAACGGCCGCCATTGCCGGAAGTCGAATGCACAATCCTTGCAGCATTGAAGAGTGGTGCGAAAGGGTGCAAAAGAATTAGTTGTTTTTTTTTAGTTGACGTCATTAGAATATGTGTAAAAGTTTAGAGAGTTTTACGTCATCATTTGTGGTGACTTGTAATTGGATTAAATAGAAAATTTTTTTTTTTTAAATGTAAAGAAATGACTTTTAAATTTTAAAAATGTCAGGTATATTCATTACATAAGAAAATTCATAAAAATATTTCTAAAATCTAAACACAATTACTGATAACTACATAATTCTGATATCTAACATAAGTACTGATACATAATACGAAAATGCGCTAACACGTCCTGAATTCCAATAGGTACCAGGCTTTACATGATTTTTTATCTTGCTCATGTTTAATTCATAAAGAATAAATTTGCTAATATCTGAAATGATTTTAAAAAAAATATTTTTACTGAAACATAAAAATACCGTCTTTTTGATGCCTATGAATGTATTTTTTTGAGACAAGGATAATTTGTAGAGTTACATACATGTTCTAAAGAACTAAACAAGAGCCAGTTAATGTATATCAACACCTGCCAAACCATGGCTTGCAAGCTACATGCTTATCTTCTGTGTTCACATTGGCTCGCAAACAATAATGTTTTAATAAATTACCAGGATTACTGAATGATATCCAAGACAGGGTAATGACTTAGGCCAACTAATAGGCTTTCCTAATAAATCCATTCATGATAGTATTGGTAAATTTAATCAAAGATGGTTTCCAGCTGCTCATGAACATTTTTATTGAATATTCTGCTGTTAAAAATACAGTAACCAGAGGTATCACTTGGATTGGTGTCAATGGGGCAGTAGCTCATGGTGTCACCCCTCACGACTTCAAAGAACCCCTCCAAATTTTCCAGTGCCTTATAACGGTAATATATAGAATTTTACATTTTGGTGTCACCACCCTGATGGTGTCACCCGGGCCCACCACACCCCTCTAGTAACGCCACTGACAGTAAAATAAGAGTTTGATACACAAGTCACAATCTGTGATAGATTTCTAAAAGTTCATGCCTGATGTAAAATATTCTCTATTTAAGAAAGCTAGTTGCAGACTAAAATACATTTTAGATACAACCTATACTACTGGAAATATCTAATTCACAAGATGTTCATACAATCAAAGCAACACATTAAGCAGTAACTAGTAACCAACATCTGACCTAAATGAATTTCTACGCACCAGAACTACTAGCTACTAACCAGATTTAAAGAACCTTGCTAGTTTAAAGGCATCTCATAGAATTAGAACAATGTCACTATAATATGAATTTTTATGCATTTCTTTTTTAACTCTTAAAGTCGCAAAGCAATGTAATGCATCTCCGTCCGCTATCCTTAAAGTGTCCTAGTGTGTCCCTAGATACTACTCTTGTTAGAAATGAGATCTCGGAAAGTAAAAACTTTTCAATGCTTGAAAAATGATATATTCGACTACCAGGCATGGCGGCCGTTGCCCGCGCTAGTGTTATCGCTCGATTCGCAATGTTTTATGGTAGTTTTAACGTTTTTTTTTTGAAGATACGTTTTCGCTCTAAACTTTAATACTAAAATAATAGTACTAAACTACAGGTAAATATTGTTTTAAACTCGGTATGGTCTTTGGAAGCGTAAAATCCGCGGTGGTCTAAGTAGTAGCGCTTTAGACTGCTGAACAGTGGGAAGAACTCTAGTCACGAGTTCAAACCACGTTACTGGCAAGGCCCACGGGGCATTGTGCTAGCCACACAATCCCCTGCTCCTTAGTGGTGGCTTAATAACTTGTGAACGCTACTTCACTTGCCCTAGAGTCCGTCATGGACTGAAAAGGGGTTATTATTTAGCCAATAAAAAATGAAGTCAGTGTGACAATATTATTATAAATGGATTTTCGCAATAAATTTTTTAATTTCATAACCAGTTGATCGTAATACGGGAAATCCTTACGGGAATAAGGCGGAAGTTTATTGAAAAGCCTTATTCGACTTTAAGAGTTAATAAATATATTTTACAAATTTAAATATTTAATTGCGTAAATGTAAAGCATATATTTCTTAAACACACACTTAGGGTTAAAATATTTTTAAAGTTAAAATCATGTCATTTGAATAGAAATAATTTTTTTAAATTAAATCAAGAGGAATTTATTTTAATGCTACTAGGGTGGTGGTCCAGAGAGATTCAATATACCCCTCAGTTTTTTTTGTTTTTTTTTAATTGGTCTGTTAGTACAGGTCTGCATACCTGAAGTAGATAATTGAAATAATAAATGGGTTTTTGAATAAGGTCAAAATTGAAATATGCTGAGACTTACGTAAACAAAATAAGGGGTGAGACTGCAATCAGGCTTATAAAAAATTTAAGGGAAAAAACGTAAACAAGGTAAGGGTTAGCCTGAGAGGACATAACAAAACAGCAACAAAGTATACAAATAAAATAAAGAAACTTAGCTGCGGTGAAATCCAAAGAATCGAAGAAAGTCTTTCTTCGATTCTTTGGATTTAACTGCTGCTAAGTAACTTTATTTTATTATTTTATTTGTTTTATTTATGTATTGTATGTCTGTTGAAAAAGGCTCTTTGCCAAAATGTTCCACTGCTTTGTTACGTCCTGTCATGCTAACCCTTACCTTGCTACGTCTTTTCCATTTAGTTTTGTAAATTACGTATAACACGAAAATAAAAGACCAAGTTTGCAGTTTATTGCTATGTGAGAGCCGTATCTTCTATTTATATTATTTATTAAAACCAAGGCTTAAGTCATAATTTTTAGCGCATTTTCGAGATGTCGAAATCGCTATTGCACCCGTTTTGTCAGTCCGTCCGTCCGTCATCACCCTTGATCACAGCATCCATAAGTCCTAGACCCATGATGTATAAATGTTTTTTGTATGCCCTGACCTGCCATTTGTGCATCAACACTCAGTTACTCGATCCGTTTAAAAACCCCGTTAAAACTACCAAAAAATATTTCGAATCGAGAGGTAACACTAGCGCAGGGAACGGCCGCCATTGCCGGAAGTCGAATGCATAATTCTTCAAGCATTGAAGAGTGGTGCGAAAGGGTGCAAAAGAATTAGTTGTTTTTTTTAGTTGACGTCATTAGAATATGTGTAAAAGTTTAGAGAGTTTTACGTCATCATTTGTGGTGACTTGTAGTTGGATTAAAGAGAAAATAATTTTTTTTTTAAATGTAAAGAAATGACTTTTAAATAAAAAAAATGTCAGGTATATTCATTACACAAGAAAATTCATAAAAATATGTCTAAAATCTAAACACAATTACTGATAACTACATAATTCTGATATCTAACATAAGTACTGATACATAATACGAAAATGCGCTAACACGTCCTGAATTCCAATAGGTACCAGGCTTAACATGATTTTTTTTTTAAATACCACCAAATAGAAAGAAAAAAAGATGGTTAGCAAATCATTTTAATACAAAATGAAGACAATGCTACACAACTAATCATCCAGGGCTTAAGATTTCTTTTCAAAATTGATGATATACCTATGACTGGTTTCATTAATTGTCCTTTTTGCTGTTACATATAGTAATTTAGAGCAAAATATAATAATTTTTTTAAAAATTCATTAAATTTAAAATGGAATTCTAATTTGCTTGCTTATCATTGAATATTTTCCCTTCGATGCAAAGGGACATGGAGATTTTATGTCAGGAAGTAATATCTTGATACCTTTAAGGTTAGTTCATATAATTTGAAAATGTTCAATATGGAAAAGATAAGAATAAAATAGTATTTAGTATTACTTAGGTTGTCATAAACAATTGAAGGGTTTTGGAGATGTATTTCTGAAAATTGGAATGCTTTCAAAAGACTTCTTGTACTTCACAAGAAGTACCCATTACAATCTGTAGAAAAATCAACAATTTACCAGTTTATTCGATCCAGAAGACTTTGAATTTGCTTGATTCTGGCCGGAGGCCCAAGGCGTGTGTGTTCGGCTAGATCTTTCATGGCTTTGTAATCTGCTCTGAGTTTGTCTCCTAATCCTAGTATTTAAAAGAAAACAAAAATTTTTCATAAATGTTCAGTTGAGGCTTAGTTCATATCATTTTAAGAATACTTTACACGTATACATATCTTAACATTTAATATTCCAGAAGGTTTTCGTCAAAAATTTTGCCACAATCCCGAATGGAATCCCCATATTGCAATTAACTGGTTATGAAATTTTAAAAATGGCGAAACATGTATTTATGTTATTGTCATACTCACTTCATTTTTAAAAATAAAAATACTTATTTTACATAACCAAAAGACCGAAATGACTTTAAAACCATTTTTACCTGTATTTTAGAACTATATTTTTTATAATAAAGTAGAGCAAAATTGCTTTTTCAAAAAAAGGAACCCGTAAAAACTATTTTTAAAAAACTTGCATTTTGAGCGGTAACACTTGTAAGGGAAAGGTCACCATTGGAAGTCAAACACATCTTTCACCCACTGAGGAGTATTTACTTTCTGTGATTTCGTTTTTATTATAAAGAGTTCTATCGAGGGACGCATTACCGTGCTTTGGCATTACAGACGAAGCGTGCGTTACCAAGCTTTGGGGCATTAAACGATAATTTTAACTTTCTTACCTGTAAGAACACAAAGCTCAGGAACTATTTTCACCATCTCTCTTTCACCTCTTCTCAAATCCTTTTCTGTCGGTCTGCTGATTAACAATGGCTGCTTTGGATCTTTGATTTCCAAATTCCAGGTCTACCAAAAACAATAAGAATGGTAAATTAGTAGCAGCTTTTTGGGTTTCTAGTGATTTACTTAGTAAAGTCAAAGACCTGACAAAGAAAAATGAACATAAAAGATTAAGACAAGGTGTTCTAAAGCAGTGGAAAAAAAAAAGTGAAAAAGTGTTTTTATTCGAGGATATAAGATTTATTAGAATGCTAGTCTAGTATGGGTAGTCTATAGAAGAAAGGATTCATTCATTGTAAAAATAATTTCCTCAGCTTTTATGAAATTCGCTATTGAGCAATCAGAAACGGTAACAGATACTCACTTTGGAATAATACTCTACATAGCTGATGACTTCCCCATTTTTTTCAAATTTATCTGAAGCAGATGCCTTAAAATCTATGTCATCTATTCGGTAGGTCTTGTTGTTGTATCTGTAAATAATAAAAGTTGTTTTTTAAAACCTATCAGACTACTGCCCCAGTTTGTTTCAGTAATGTTCTAATTTGCCCCTAGACCGCTGTACCCTTTTCCTGTATTTCTCTATATCCAAGAGAAAATGAGCCAGAGGCTAAAATTAACAAATCATAGTCTAACCTGAAGCCATTGCAAAAAGCTGCCCCTATGTTTTGAACTTTATTTTTGTGTGTTTAAGTTAAAAATTCAATGTTAAACGAATGACTGATGAACCATGCACTAGACCAATGATGGTGACCCAATGCCGCGCATGCCCAGATGGCATGCAGAGCCTCAGCCGGTGCGCAACTAAAATATTACTCCCTTAATCAAACGCTGTGCTGGCACTTTGTGTTGCCACTTTGCTATTTAAAAGTAGGTTTTAAATGAATTAAGGCACCCGGCCCCAAAAAGCTCTTCTGTTCACATTGCAGATCATCTACAATATGTTATTTATATTACTGGAAGATTTCCATGTCATGTTTAATGATCCAGTGCTTCAATGCAGCTTTTTTTTTTTTTATTTTAAAATGGCTCTCAGTACAGGCCTGCACTGGACAGCAAAGTGTAACTAGTATAAGGTAATATATCTTTTGGTTTTTTCAGCTTTTAATTTTCAATCAAGTAACACACTTAGTTCACTAGGTGAGCGCTAATAATAATCATGCTATGAGTGCGGCAAGTGCAGTGCATATGGA
Organism: Radix auricularia; assembly: GCA_002072015.1. Lineage (NCBI taxonomy): Eukaryota > Metazoa > Mollusca > Gastropoda > Lymnaeidae > Radix > Radix auricularia. The sequence goes on along the minus strand of MUZC01004604.1, from coordinate 63,433 downwards.
CAAAAAGCAACAGATACATCAAGCCAAATCTTAGACGAATGTATAGACACAGACACAACATGTAAAAAAGATGTGTTGTGAAACAAAATTATTTCTGCTAGGGAAATTTGCACACAGAAATATTGACAATAGACTAAAGATCAATCTATTTACTACTTGATACAATTTCTAATGACTTATCTTATTCCAACAACTTGTTTGCATGTGCATTATGTAATTTTGTTCTACAGATTGTTCTACAGATTGTTCATTATCTCTTTAATGCCTAGGAAACCAAGCTCAGGGTTAAGTTCAGTTCAGGGCCTTAGGCACAGTAGAATCACAATTTGCAAATTTTATAATACTTGACATTTGATTAAATAGCTGTAATTTAGGGAAAAATATACATCACCTCGTCATTACGATTTGGCCCACTAGTTCTTTCTCAGCCTTGGTGTGAAAATCCTGTTTGTTACTTCCAGAGAGGAGACGAAGTATATCCCACACCGTATCCACTCTCAAAAGTTTATGAATTGTGTCAACTCCTAGCAAGTTACCGTATTCATAACGTAAGATGGAAGTGGAATATCCCGGCATGATTTCTATTCTGATTTTGAAAATTAAAAAAATTTTGTGTATTAAAACATAAACATAATATATCAAAACCATCAGCCCACTTTATTTAAATTTTTAAAAAACTAAGCCATTATTGATTGTTTTTGTATGATTTAACCAAAGTGGATCATTTATTAATAATTCAATTTCCTTCTTTTCAAAAATAATGATTAGTGGTGGTTTCGGAATATAACATAAATGACTGCCTCACCTATGTTGTTTGACTTGTATTCCAAGTTGGGGCATAAAGAAATTATTCCTAATTAACTTCATCTGAAGTGCTACTTGGGCTCTGTATAAATAAAGAAGAACAAGTGCAATGACTTATTTATTAGTCAATGAATTATTTCATTATTTATGTTTTAAAATAAATGAGCAGTTGAGATGGTATAAGGAAGGGGTGGCCTAAGAGATTTATAGTGTGGCCCATGTGAGCCTGAAGCAAATTCCGGAAAATCTTGAATTTATGATTAAACTGAAGCTGACATATATGATCTGAACTAAGGTTGATAAGACCGCAGTTTTTGAGGACTGGCTAACCGTTCAAAAAAAGACATTAACCGGTGAACCGCCCGTCCTTATATGCCTATGTTTTGAGAACTAACAAGAGAATTTTATCTGATGGCATCAAAGCCCGCTTCTATCGCGTGCGTTCAGCCCTTTCCGCAATACCCTAAATTCTACACTTTTTTTTAAAAAATTCCTAAGAATTAATTTAACTGTGATGGTTAAGTCTTTTTTTTATTTTGAGGGGTCATAATTCACTGTTCTAAATAAGAGGATTGGTTCAACCGTTCGTTAAAGTTAGCGAGGTATTTTTTTTGAATTACGGACACTTCGACACCGGACGATTCGACGCCGGACGGTTCGACCCTGCCAGTTCGACGCCAGGTCGTTTCGACCCCGGACGGTTCTACCCCGGACGATTCGACCCCGGACACTTCGACCCCAGGACGTTTCGACCCTAGGGTGTTTCGACCCCGGACGATTCAACCCCTTTCTCTTTAAGGCGTGAAATGTTTTGGTTTTTAAAAATTCATTTTTAATTCTTTTTTAATT
>MUZC01004604.1:48948-59664 GCA_002072015.1 Radix auricularia | reverse complement strand
AATTAAAAAAGAATTAAAAATGAATTTTTAAAAACCAAAACATTTCACGCCTTAAAGAGAAAGGGGTCGAATCGTCCGGGGTCGAAACACCCTAGGGTCGAAACGTCCTGGGGTCGAATCGTCCGGGGTAGAACCGACCGGGGTCGAATCGTCCGGGGTAGAACCGACCGGGGTCGAAACGTCCTGGCGTCGAACTGGCAGGGTCGAACCGTCCGGCGTCGAATCGTCCGGTGTCGAAGTGTCCGACCACCATTTTTTTTATTAGTTTCAAAAACCAACGACTCGCCCCGTCCGTTGTGACGTCATGTTTACCTCTCGTGTGTGATGCCGGTGAACTCGTGAATTAATAATAATAATAATAAAATTATACAGCTTACGGAGTAAACAGTGATTCTTCTTCTTCGTTCTCAATATTGAATATTGAATTTTGCGTGCCAAGAGTTTTGCGCCAATTGGCCTCCGACTTCAGCCTGCTGTATTTTCTGGATTTGCTTCCATAGACTTTGGTCAGCCAAGACCATCTGCAAGACAGCAGTTGCTTTTTGGCAAGTGATGCAGCGTTTCCATGCCACGGCTAAGGGTTCCACGCATTACCCCACCACTTTTCACCTATTTGGAGCTGGGTGGAACTCTGGGACACCCTAGGCCCCGGGAACAAATCCTTGGCTTCCCATGGATTCGAACTTGTGACAATAGGAACGCCAGTCGAGCCCGCACACTAACTTGACCACCTCGGCCCCCGTAAACAGTGATGATAAAATGGAATTTATTTGAAAACCATATTTTTTAAAATCGTAAAGTCACCAGAATAATTGAATTTTGCGGCACATGCATTCTCCACTCCCCCTTTTTTCTGTTCAAATAGGGTTTGAGCTACATTCGCCATACTCCCCTTTCAAGGCATAACAATTACATTCAATTTCATTTTAAAAAAAGAAAATATCAGTTTTGATATTAATGTGGTTATCTTACGTCAAATGCCTTTGACAAGCAGGAAAACTGTCACTAAAACACCGACCTTGAATTTGAGGGCCGATTAATCAATCACTCGATATCTTTGCTACGTCTATCAAATACCTCTCGTAATATAGGTACATGTGCTTCACTAAGCGGCACGCGCTGATAAATTTTTTGAAGGCCTGAAACAGACTATAAACCGGTGATCAGAGAATGAAGATAGGTCACGGGGGTCATATGCTTTTATGGCTTTCTTTTTCTTTATAAGAGACTATAATTAATATAAGTAGAAACAGCCTCTGTCTGACCATCCATTGTTCACATCAAACACACACTGTTAGCTCTTATGCAGTCACAGTGCCTCGACAACTAAGCAAATTAAAATTTTTAAAAATCATTCCTTAGCAGCAGTTAAAGTAAACTAATAGTGATAACGTGTATGTTATTTATTTACCGGAATATGGAGAAAGCGAATTGAAGTCACCGTTAGTCTCTTAAAAGTAACGCAACAAAAACTAACTCCGGGTAATAAGCAATTAAGGGGTTATTGAAATTGCACTGAACCGGTCTTATTAAAACGGACCGTTCCTGATCCAAGGATCGGCTAACCGTTGACGACCTTAATCTGAACTGTTATAGATGCTCTTATAAAGAAGATTATTGCATCTTAAGGTTATCTATGGTTTGTGTTTAAACCTGCATTTTTATTAGAGTTTTTAAGCTGCTAAAGTGCTGTTTTCTTGGTTTTTAACCCAATCCATGCCAGAATTCTTGATGAGAATAACGAAAATGTGCATGTGTTTGTTCTTGCATACGGAATAAGAAGTGTTTTTACCCCTATGCCTATCAGTGGGTGGTATTAAGTTATCTATGTGTTGTATTTCTAAATAAGACTTGATTGCCTTATGTATGATTACTACTTTACTCTTGGTTCTTCTATCCTCTAATTGAAAAACCATGGCTTGCCAGTCAGATGTGGCTTTATTGATGGCTGCATCCGACTCAAAGACAAATGTTTTGATGATTTTAAAAAAGTTTATTCAGAATCCTCTGATCTACATATTAATTGGATATATAAAAACAGCAGAAAACAATTTTTTTTAAAATTCAGTGACATAATCATTCTACATTTAGTGTCCGAATTACACTAAATGCACACATTTACTTGAATTTTTAGTTTTAAACATGTATGGCCGTCTCAGAATTACTTTTCAAAATATGTTGGGTTTATGGCTCTATCAAATAGTTTCCAGACCCCTGCTTTAGTGTTTCAAGGTTTAATGATTGTAACTAATAGTGTTATTCTTGTCAGTTTTTAATATTCTCCAGTAATAAATTTGGAAGCTTTAAAAAAATTGTCATTACCAGGGTGGAAAGACATACTCCAGCTGAAAGATATCTTGTTCCGATTTTAATTGTTCTATAGATTATACATTCATCAGCTAATAACCTGACTTTTGTTTGAGATGTTGGACAAATAGCACAGTTCCTTGAGAAATGCCCAAGTTATTGGTGCCGATTTAGATTCATTAACTATACAGTTTGCACTCTACCCAAAAAGGAAGTCTTGGATCCAATGATATAATGGACTTGGATTTGAAAGTAAATACGTTTTTTTAGTAAACTAAGTTTTTTAAGAGTGGCATTTTGAAAATGACGTACAGATCGGACCCTCACACTGAAAACTTAGTCCACAATTGTTTTGTTTTTAAAAATCAATATTACAAAAGAAATGTAAATTATATAAAAATGATACCTTTTGAAGAGCAAATTAACAATTTGCAAAAATTGTGGATTATTTGCGTGGACCTCGCAAACGAATTTAAAAGTCACATTGACTTGTGAGTTATCCTGACGTGTTGTCAAACATGTCAAAAACTGAAAAAAAATATAAATTTAATTAAACTTTAAAATATTATGAAATCAGGGACAATGTGGAATCAGGCCACGTAAACAATATCCATATATTCTATTGCAATGTTTCCAGATTTATGGGAATTAAAATTCTTAATTTAGCAATTATTATGCTTTTTCCATATAAATAAAATGGGACTTAAGTTCACTTGAATTAAAATTATGACCAGGCTTTCAAACTCAATGTCTGAGAGACAATGAACTGGCAAAATAATTTAAGTTTCTGGACCCCACAAATACTTATATGAATAAATATAAAGATATTAAATGTTACTTAGAGTTTGGAATGCTCTTAAACTCTTGACTATGCTCTTTGAAAATCTTTATGAGAAAACAGTGATGCAAGGGCTGTTTAACAAAACAAACTCATTTTCATCGTATTTGAATAGCACCTGTTGCTTCTTTAAAAATTAACTTTATTAGAAAATTTTGCCATGATGTAGCACAGCACAAGTAATTTTAAAATTTAGGCCCATAGCCAATACAAAGACAAAGGCACAGCAACAAAAAACTTTTTTTTAAAAATCAAGCCACTTTTGTGTGCTGATTCTGGGCCTGAATGAAATAAATCATTTAAAACAGTAGCTCACAGAAAAAGATAATAATCCCAAATATTGATGGACTAAGAAATGCCATGTTTGTTATATATCAAAATTGGGATACAAAATATTTTTTAAAAATTCAGCAATAAAATTAAACAACCCATAAAAACAAAGTTTTTGACTATAAATCCCTTGCATGTGAGACATAATTAAAAAGTATTATGTTCAATATAATACACACCCACCACAGACTAGCATAAACATTTACAAATTACAAATCAGGAAAATTTTATAAATGTATGTTCAAGAAGATGTGCACCACATGACAGGAAAATGTTTTTTTTAATTTTTTTTTTATAAATATGTTTAATAAAATATGCACAACAGACTATCATAGAAACATTTACATGCTACATAGAGATTTCTAAAAATTTAATTACAACTACAGTACATTTGAAAAATGTGAAATTTTGATAGAATGCATTGTTAAATGACAAAAGTCTATGTGCAAAATTTCAGCTCAATAGGATCACGGCAAGTGGGACATTTTTTTACTTTTGTTTTTCCGCAAGACATGAAGTTCGTATAAGGTATTTAACTCTTAATGTATCAAAGCGCGGTAATCTGCGGTTCACCGTTTAGTACCAAAGAGCGGTAATGCGCGACTCGATAGATCTCTCTTAGGAAACGAAATTACAGAAAATAAAAACTTTTCAGTGCGGGATGAATCATGTTTTCGACTTCCGGCAATGGCGGCTGTTTACCTCGCTAGTGTTATCGCTCAATTCGCGATGTTTTTGGAAGTTATTTATTTTTTTGAAGATGCGTTTTTGCTATACTTTATTACTAATATAATAGTACTAAACTTCAGGTAAAAATAGTTTTAAACTCAAAACGGTCTTTCGGATACATAAAATAACCATTCTTATTCTAAAAGATGACATCAGTATGACCATAATAATAAAAATGGATTTTACGCAATTTTTTAAATTTCATAACCGGTTGATTGCAATTCAGGAAATTCTTACGGAACTGAGGCGGAAGTTTTCCAAAAACCTTATGGCACATGAAGAGTTAAAAATAGGCATATTCACTTATCCCAATCAATCTAGATTAACTCTAAATGTGTTAAGGCGGGGTAATGCGCACCACTTTGTTTTTACCAAAGCACGGTAAAGCGTGCCTCGATAGAACTCTTTAGAAACAAAATTACAGAAAATAAAAATGCGTGAAAAACAATGTTTTCAACTTCAGGCAGTGGCGGCCGTTTCCCTCGAAAGTGATATGGCATTTAAAATAGTCAAAAGCTTAGTATTATTCTCAATAACATTATTGCAGCCCTCTGACACATGCATCATACATTAAAATTGTACAGAGGAAAAAACTAACTCTGGTACTTAATTGTTAGCCCTTCCATCAAAAACCAATTTTATGTCAGGGATACCAGCAGGCCATGACAAAAAAGCATGAAATGTTTTCTCTTTAAAAAAATACATGCATTCTCTTTTGTCTCCTAAATGACAAAAACTGACAAATTATACACTTTTGGACTTAGTTAATTAAAGTCTCTGCAAAACCCGATTTCTAATTTAAGCCAGAAAACTGGCATTCGATTAAGAAGTAAATGTGACATCCGACACAATGGTATCTGTATTAATTATTTAGAATAATTACTATTTGAAAACTAATTCAGCTTTCTGGCAGTTATTTCCTAGAACCATTTATACACATGTCCTATATTGTAATTATAAGAGCTTTGCCCTTGTTAGTAGCTCATTATTTTACATAAATTGGCAAGGCTAAAATGTGTATAATTTAAATCTGTCCTTTCTTTTTACATATGAAAAATAGTTTTAATATTTATAAAGCTTGTTATGGTTATTAGTTATTAGAATCAACAAGACAAAAAAATAAATACCGTTTAAGCCACCACAGAGTTACTGTTATATTTTTTAAACATATTTTGAAAATTTATTTTTTGTTAATATAACATGAACTTGGTTGAACCCAATAAAAAGCATATTTTCATCCAAAAGTTTTAAAAAGTTAAAGAGTATTTTATTATTTTTGTCCCTACAATATATTAATCTAACAATAACAATTATACACAGAGGCTGTGCATGCGCCCATGCCCTCACACACTTTAGTAGCAAAGTCAAGAGTCTTAAATTGTAATTTTCGTTTATTATTTTAGCATTAATCTGGCCTCCATATATTTTTACATCATGTAATACCACACTTTTTCAAAATGTTTGGACACATTTGCCCGGGGTTAGTACCAGTGCCGACAACATGTGCTGTGGCAAAGTCACAACAGCTATGATATTAACAACTAGGAAAACCCTGCAAGTGTTACTATTACAAGACTCGTTAAATAGAAGTAAAAAAAATATAGTGCTACCGCTACCCGGTCGTCAATTTCCAGTGGTCTAATAAGAATAAGTTACACTTTGCCTTCTAAGTACCTGTACGCCAAAAGTATTTGAATTCAAATTGCCATATTGTTATCAAATCTGATGTTTCATTTAGTATGCATTGTTAGTGGAATGATATAATAGTGGAAGTATAGCCAAATAGGAAAACTAAAGGATTGCAGTTCTATAAACCCTATGATTGCTTTTGGCAAATTACAATGGATTGCTATAAAATTTGAATACTCACATCTTTTTTTAAGCGGGTCTGTAGATAAAGTATAGAGCCATCAAAACATTTTGTTTTTCCAACCACGTCCGTCAGCTGATGAATCAAAGCATATTTGATTCTTACATTTTCTATTTCTGGCTGAAAAGACACATGATACTGATAGATATGAAGGTCTTCATCCAATTGTACTTCAAAATAATTTGTTTTCAGCGCTATCTTAAAACCACTGGTTCCTGAAAACAAAAGAAAGACAGGAAAATGGTTACTTTAAAAATCTGCACTGAAAGAAAAAATTATGGAGAATTATTCATGAATATACAATTTTATTTATTTTTTAAAGGATTAATTTCATGTACCCAGTAGCTCACAGCACTTCACATAAGAAAACTCAAATATTAATGCATTCAATGAGAAAGAAGTGCTCATAGGCAACCTACAACATATAATGATAGTATGGTACAAATATACAAATTTATTTTCATCCTATACATTTTTTTAAATAGGACTTTGCCAAAACTTACTTTAACTCTGTTTTTATTGCAAAACAGGCTTACTTTAACATGAGTAACATTACATACTTTATGTCTTTCCAAAAGTTTAGATAAATCAAAATTAAATTTGTACAAAAATTATCATAAAATTACAATTTTCTCCCCTTTTAGATTTTATAGACAATCCATTACAAATAATTACCCTCTGTTTTTTGCGATGCTGTGCTCCATTTGGCATCAATGAATCGATCATAAGGAGTGCTCTTTAGTTTCATGATTTCCATCTTCCCAACAATGCTTTCCATCTTCCCAGTTGGGGAATCATTGGATGATGATGAGTTGGCATCCCCGCTTGAGTGAAGTATAGGTTGTACTTGCAAAATTTCAGATTGTTGACTACCAATGACACTAGGGGCAATACTTGTCCCTGCCCTTGATCTTCCTCTTGCCCTACCCCCTGGCTGAAAGTTATAATATTTACATCGTTAACATTTCCCCACGCTCTGACCCTAAAATTCTCTCTAAACAACATAATCTTTACCATCATTTTTATTTGTTTATCCTTTAGTCTTAGCTATTCCCAAAAAATAATAATTTGAGAACTTATATGGTTCGGTGCCCAGCTCGCACCTGGGCTGATCTCACAAGGCTTTAAGTAACACATATTTGTAAACGCATTCAATTAAAGCATTCATACCCCAATTCTAAAAAATAAACAATTACATATGTTATGTCTATCAGACTTAATTGGGAAAGTAAAATATTGAAAAGATGTTTTTTTTTTTTTAGTTTTGTGCAGTCTTGAAGGCCAAAGTAATAGGAATAACAATAATGTAAAGAATTCTACTATTTAGGGGAACAAAAACAAAGATTTCCGCCAAATTTGTAAGTGTGCATCTTAGCTAAAGAAAGAATGCATTTCTGTAGAGAAGTGAAGCCGACGAGAGGATGCCTAGACAGCAGTTCAGTAGGATAGGAAGTTGTGCAGAAAACATACTAATCAATCCATGCTTGAGCCAGGTTGAGATGTATTGTTATGATGAACTTAAAAGAAGAGAGTTACAATAATTAAGACAAGGGAGGACAAGAGCACAGACTAGGGTTTTCACTGCACTAGCTGTTTGGTGACAGATTGAGCTGATCTGAAAGATGGCGGGCAGCAACAGATGAGTGATAAAATAATTTAATATATTTTAAAAAATAATTAGGGCTATACCGAATTCAAATTTTTAAAATCCAGCCAGAGCTGGATATTGCCGGATTTATGAAGTAAATTTCAGACGGAGCCAGATTTGTATTAACTCTTTCCCTGCCAATTGCCAATATATAGGTGATCTCGCCTGGTCACGTTTGTGCCAATCGCCGATATATAGGCGATTTGAGTTTTGAATTTATTTCGTTGCTTAGAGTGTCCCATTAGACTTTTTAAGTTTTAAAATGAAAGGTAATTCTTTTCTGTTTAAAATTAGCATGTGTTTACATTCAGAAGTGTTAAAATTTGCAACTTGTTTCGATTTATTTTATAAACAAAGATATGGCCACGCCTTCTCAACGAACATAGTGATTTATTTTAGTATTTTTTTTATTCACATTATTAAATTTAAATGTGAATTATTGATGCAGAAACATTTAAAAACAATAATAAAACTTTAGTTTTAGGATGTAGTTAAGATTTTCATCCGTATTATACGACATTATATAGAAAAAGAACATTGGTGACAGTTTGGTTTCTATATAAGGAAATAATAGAAAAAAGTTTTCTGCCATGGTCATCATCAATACAAAAAATGTCATAACTTTAAAACTACATGGGATATTTTCAAAATTTAAAAAGCATTTATTTCCTAAATGGAATTTAAATTGTGATAATTAACAGAGAAAAGGATTACAGCTATGCAGACTTTCTTTTATTTTGTTAAGTTCAGATTTTTTACAAAGAAAATTTAAGACAAAAAATTGATCACAAAATCTTATAGTGAAAATAATTTTTGGTTTGGTAATATTTTATTTGCTTCTACATAATTCAATTCTCTATTTAATTTCCTTTCTTTTGATATAAGATACACCAATGTTGCTTTAGACATTTATTAAACATTGTACGATAGTTAAGGTCACCCTTAAAAATTACCAAACTTAAAAAATGGTCTGGCACGAACGTGCAAGAAACCCCCGAAACCCCCTGGCAGGGAAAGAGTTAAAAAAGAAAAACAATGAATGATAAAATTTTAGCTCATTAGAATAATTTATTTTTCACAAAATATTCCTAGATACATAACATTTCGAGTAAAGAAACTATAGTTGTTGAGTAGTTGACCTTGTTGTCATTGCCACATGTCTGCTAGCAAAATTTCAGCTCGTTAGGATACAGGGAAGTGGGTTTAAAATTGAACCAAAGTTTTTGCAACAAGCTATTAAGCAGCGCCACAAGTTAATATAAAGGATTTACAAATGGGTTGGGTTTTCTAAGGGGTTATGAAATTACAGTAATTTTTACAAAATATTTAACATAATGCAATTTTTATTTCTAATTTTGATTTGAGTTGATATGCTGTGAATCATGTCTTTGATTTGAATGATGAAATGAAATTGTGCCTGGAAGTGCAAGGGAAACAACTTTTGGTATAGTTATGAAGTTAACAACAAAGCTGGGTTGAAAAGAGTTACATATTTAGTTGATACACTAGAGTAGCAAAATAGGCTGAACATGAAACTTTGGGAACAGGAAACAAATCACATCTTTACCCCAGATGTTAAACTGACAAAGCAAAATAAATCTTTGACACATGGCCACGTTTGAGAAGTTTTTAAGTGCTGAAAAAGCACCCCCTCGGCTTATACTCGAGTGAAAAAAAAAGACCTTAGAATGCTGAATCTTGTATGTAACAATTAAGGGAAATAACTCTTGATAGTCATTGTGAGAATTAATTAATAGAGTGAGGTTCTTAAATAAGACCGGAAGAAGAATAGAGATTAGCTAACAACAATATATATAGAGCTAATTTACTGTTTCTCTTTGAAATAAATATGTGTTTTAATGTAATTTTATTGGTATCTATTACATGTATTTTTGAAATTTACCAGTAGCTGCTGAATTTCACATTTCCCACCTTAGGCTTATACTTGAGTCAATACTTTTTCCCAGTTTTTTGTGGTAAAATTAGGGGTCTCGGCTTATACTCGAATATATACGGTAGGGAGGGACAGGATAGGAGGGACGGAGATTCACTCGTGTGCCATTTTTTTTTAGCGGAGGGGGAATTTTGAAATTAGGGTGGGGATTAGTTTCTTAAATTTTAGCTTATTTAGCAACATGCCAATTTTGTAAAAACAGCAAAAAATGAAGGGAAAAAATTGTACGCAGCTTCTGCAACTGAACTAATAAAAATCAACATAACCCTAACTCTAAAACCTTCCATTTTGGAAAATTCAACTTTGAAAATTATTTTAAAAAACTAACCCTAAATTTAGAATTAATTCTAAAACTAAACCTAACATTATAGCCTTCCAATTAGGAAAATTCACATTACATATTGAAAAATTTTATAAAAAATAAACTAAACTTTCTACCATGATGTTACTGGTAAAAATATTGCTGTATGCCTAATCTTCCCGGGCTATTTCGCAGTGCCCCTATAAAGTCTGCCTAGCATATTATAGTTCGTTTTTTGGTAGTTTTGAAATGCAAAAAAGGAAAGGGAGATCCCGACCCCCCCATTTTCCATTTTTATAATGTTTATATGTCCTTACTCAATTGTCCTTAAAGTCAATTTAGTTAAATGGGGGAGGGGGGGGGAGATCCCTCCCCAAGCCCCACTCCTGTGCTTGCTGTAGTTGTCACTATTGGTGCAAGAACACAAACCCATAAATCACTCAGTAATTTCAGGTAAGGGAAGACAAATTAAGAATGCCACAAAAACTGGGTAGCAACACGACAGTGTCAAAGTGACGTCACTAGCATCTGCCACCATCTTGTCCGCTGTAACTAATAACAGCTTAAATTTGTCTTGATTAAATTTATTTAATATATGAACTGAAAATAAATACTGTGATATCTTAGGTAACAAGCACCCTAGGTAATAACTCTGGTTACAAATTCACCTTTCTTTTCTGCTAGTGACAAAAAGTGCCTTTGGTTATAAAAGAAGAGACATTGGGGGGGGGGGGGGGGG
>MUZC01004604.1:3479-24698 GCA_002072015.1 Radix auricularia | reverse complement strand
CCCTGAGTTCACCTCACATCACTAGCCCCTCCCCCTGAGTTTACCTCACATCACTAGCCACCCTGAGTTCACCTCACATCACTAGCCACCCTGAATTCACCTCACATCACTAGCCCCCCTGAGTTCACCTCACATCACTAGCCCCTCTGAGTTCACCTCACATCACTAGCCACCCTGAGTTCACCTCACATCACTAGCCACCCTGAGTTCACCTCACATCACTAGCCACCCTGAGTTCACATCACATCACTAGTCACCCTGAGTTCACCTCACATCACTAGCCACCCTGAGTTTACCTCACATCACTAACCCCCCTGAGTTCACCTCACATCACTAACCCCCTTAGTTTACCTCACATCACTAGCCCCCCTGAGTTCACCTCACAACACTAGCCCCCCTGAGTTCACATCACATCACTAGCCCCCCTTTGTTCACATCACATCACTAGCCCCCCTGAGTTCACATCAAATCACTAGCCACCCTGAATTTACCTCACATCACTAGCCCCCCTGAATTTACCTCATAATGCCTGCACGAGTTCACATCACTAATTAATCACACAGTCTCGAAACTCAAGTCAAGTCACAAAAACAACGTCATCACAACAAACACGTCTCTTACTAAATAACCGTAAACATTTTGTTATTGGCGCAACACTTTAAATTAGTTCAAAGTCATGAATATTATATAGACTCTAAAACATCATCTTAACATACCTTAAAAGCAAACGGGACTCAAGAAGTCAATGCAAATAGTCCTATGAAAACATATAAATAATTAACGGCTGTACTGGAAAATGTTCTAGAACGAGTTTTGGCATTCATAATTACTACGCAGAGCGTGGTTTACCTTTCAGATGTGATAAGGAATCATTTCGCTCTCCTCACAATGGCAGTTTCCTCGAATTACTCGAATTTTATCAAAATATTATCCACACCTACCAAGCGATATAAAATTAAAATTGGGGAATTAGATGAATTAATCCAAATAATGGCACATAAAGTAATAGTCACATTCTTGAATGATGTAACAACTGCAGAGTACATCAGACAAGCCCCATTGATCAGCTCACTGTTATTGTAAGGTATTGCCACCAGATAATGCGCCACCTATTAAGCATTTTCTAACTTTCCAACGATGGTTAAACACACAAGGAAAAGTATGGCTAAGATGGTGCACAACTACCTTATAAATGAGTGGAAAATTGATTTTTTACTAAGTGTCGAAACCAGTCATAAGAAATTGAGAATGGCTCAGAGGGCCCACGTATTTAATTATGCTGCAAAATTTCATCATAAACCAAATTAGAAGCTACAGAAGTTGATAGTTATGAAAGATTTAGTGCTTTATGACAAACATATCCTCAAGATGGTGACATGGTTCTTGTAGGAAATATCCAGCATTTTCTTCAATTTTCGCAGTCAATCCCACGGTTCAGCGGAACATGATGGTCTGACACACCAGGATCTGTAAATGGTAATATTTAACGATCGTGCCCAATGAGCATTCCCTGATGTAGAAGCAATTTCGAGAATGTTTCTAAGTAGGATCTTTGCAAATTGCTCTAGAGAAAGATCTTTTAAATAATTTTGAACAATTCCTTAATATAAGTTATGGTCCGTCCGTAAGGCAATTTATTCTAATTTAGAAATACAACACAAAGATAACTTAAATACAACCCTCAGATAGACAAAAAGATAAAAACACCTTTCTTATTCCATATGCAAGAACAAACACATACAAGTTTTCTTTCTTTCCGTCCGGTATTCGGGCGTGGAATGGGTTGCCTGAAGAAACCAGGAAAGCAACACTTTATCATCATTTAAAACTCTAGTAAGAATACAGGACTAAACACAAACCATAGAAATACGTAGGACGCAATAATCTTCTGTACAGAAGAGCGTCTGTAATATATAAGTAAAGATAAGACAATATAAGAAGCCCCTTGTGCATAGAAAGTGACAAACTACCCAGTGTACCATTTGATGATGTCATCAGAGACTTGCTCTCTCAAAGGCAAGCAAGAAGATATTTTAGTTTAATGTCATTCCTAAATCCGTTTAACATTTTCAAGAGATTATATAATAAGCGTTTGTAAATTTTACCTTTTAAAAATATACTTTTAAAAAATTTTGTTTTCCTTTTTCTTTTACCCAGAGTTCAGATTTCCAAATTTAATAAGCATAAAAACGATTTAAAGTGAAGGATTATTTCACTATCTATAAACATCTTATTAATATTTCAGTTTAACCCTCTGTGCATCCGAAAATCATATTTGGCACTGATATAGAATATCCGAATATACAGAGGGTCTTAAATTTCAAATAGCTTAGGGCTTAGGGCCCAATCAAGTCTAAATCTGGCCCTGGATCAAAATTATCAAAATTATTCAGACCAAACACTTAGTAAGTTAAATGGCATTAATTGAACTAGGCTTAATAAAATAATAAATGATGTCCCTTGCAGTCATTGTTATTGTATAATTTTGATGCGGGTTGGTACAGATTTAAGATAAATTACACTTTAAAACTTTGAAAAAATTCAACATTTCGGCAATAATAAAAATATAAATTTTACTGTGAAAGTCCAAACCTGTCTCAAGTCTCCATGCAGACGTATCAAAAGATGTCGCATTTAGATGTAATTTGACCGACCCATGTCCGATCATTCCTTGATTTTTAGCCTTGACCGGCCATTTTGTTAAAAGGCAAAAGACAGTAGGCACTTTCCTAAAACCCTTTAAATTAACAGGGTCAGATTTTTTAGAATTACAGATGTTGTTATGGTAACGGTTAGCCATGTATATCTATATATATATTGCTCTCCGGCTCTCCTTACCGTTTTTGTTTTACTTGAACACGGACCAACGTACCTAAAAGGAAATAAATTTCTGATTAGCCTGAAAAACGTTGATGAATCTAAAACTATTGGAGCAGTGCTGGGGATGGGTATGGGATAGTGTTAAAAATATTTTTTGCTGTTAAACAAAAGCTTGAATAGAGTCATCAGGTAAAGTCAAATGCCAACATCATTTACCTCCCTTGATGAAATCTCAGGGCTTTATTGATAACTTTTTTTCGTCGTCTTTTTAAAATATTTTTTATTGTTTTATTTAAACAAACAAACTGACAGTCAGTGGCAGATAATGCTATTCGATCCCAGATCACATTTTAGTTAAGTCCACAAGAAATGTTCATCATATTACTTGGCTTAAAAGTGAATGAAAAAAAAAACACTGCTAAAATTATTTGATACTTCCATAAAATAGACATAGCGCTTTTAGAAGTACTTTAAACAAATAATTAATTAAAATCTTCCCCCAATTAGTATTTAAAACAACAATCGTTCAAGAAATGTTTAAACATTCATCTCGCTTTGACATATTTGAATGAGGACAGTGCGTGACCTCATTCGACGTCCTAATTAGCGATTGGAGAAATTAAGCAGACGGCACGTGAAGATCAATTTAAACTCTCGACTTCATCGGTAGATCAACAGGGAGGAACATAACAGAAGAGAGATATTTGACTATGATAATTATAATTGCGAAGTAAATATAAAGTGTTGATTCTATTTATGTTTTCAGTGCTGGGATGTCAGAGTCACAATGCGTCCAATTATACTATGTGGGAAATCAGTTTGGGGGAAACGGGAGGTTGGGGAAAGTGCTGTGAGGGAGGGAGTGGGGAATCAATAATCCATAAATTAAGTACCCTGAGTGTATAAAAATAAGTATTTAAGCTGATTCATGAATCATTGTCTGTGGCTCTTGTAGTTGTCGTTATGTTAATAAAGAAAAAAAAAAAACCTTGGCATTAATTGTATCATGTTGGTAGATAGCATTAAACAAGATTTTCAGAAATGAATTACACTTTTTAAGTAACACAATCTCTTTCAAATGTTTTAATTAATATGAGATAATATGGTGATCTAATTTTTAGAACAGAAAAAAAAAGATAAAGGATAAATCGTGTGTGTGTATTTGTTACGCCCACAAGCGTTCATCTTTTTAAACGCCTCCTACGCCAAGATCCGATCTGCACGGCTATGGATGTAACAGAAGCGACAAACAATGTCGTATTGGACCCCGTGAGCGATGACATGAGATCGGTGTTGGAGTTCAGTTTATCACTAGTAATAGGCGTCCAGTCCTTGTTCGGCATAATGTCACAGACTCTGAACATTATTGTTTTCCTGAATATGGGCCACAGGGACGGCGTGACGATGACATTCCTGGCCTTGTCCCTGGCGGACGTTGGTCAGCTCCTGATTCCGCTGCTCACCTGCGCGTTCACGTGGGTCCACTTCGCGCTGCGGGAGACGAAGCGCGATTCTGTGGTTGACTTCATCTCCCTGGTCTACATCAGCATCTGGTACGGCCACATGTTCTGTGACGTGTCGGTTGCCGTGACGACTTACATGGCCGTGCAGCGCTGCTGCTGCGTGGCGATGCCGCTGCATTTTAAAAGCGTGTTTACCAACAAGCGCACGGCCCAGGCGCTGGCCTCCGTCTCCGGTGCGGTCGTCCTCACCTACCTGCCCGTGTTCGCCACGCAGGGCCTCCAGCTCGTGAACTCCCCCAACGCGACGTCCCTGAAATGGGTGCTGTGGCTGAACCCTCGGCGCCCCGTCGTGCAGGGCGTCAATGACGTCGTCAACAAGATCATTCTGAGATCCGTGGCCCAGATCATCGTCACGACTTGCCTCATTGTCCTCACCCTTCACCTGATAGCGGCATCGAAGCTACGTCGAAGTTTGAGAACCGCCCACCAGGAAGGCACTAACCAGCACGACTCGCCTACCATCTCGCGACAAGACCTGCAGGTCATCAAATCTGTCGCCCTGGTGTCCGGCATGTTCGTAGTGTCCAACTGCCCGCGTCTGATGTTCACGTACGCGCGGCGAATCGAGTCAGAGTTTAACGTGCTGCGAGGATACCAGAACCTGTACTACGTGCTCAGTCAGGTGTGCAACCTTGCTGAGTGCATGAACGCGTCGCTGACCGTCTTCGTGTACGCCGCGCACAATGCCAGGTTCTCCGCCGTTCTGAGGAGATTCCTGTGTTCTCAGTCCGGCAACGTCCAGCAGAGGCGAGGCCGTAATGGCGTGATCCCTGATGATGGTGGAGACGTCGACAGACGCCAATGATAGTTGTACTACAGTGAATGATTCATGTGAAGAACAAGTTTCATACAACCAGTTACTTGAGGCTTTCATGGCTAAAGAAAGTCTTTGTCTCTATTTGTTTATAGTTATAGTGAATATAGCAGTGATTTCTCAAGGCTTACACGATGAAAGATATTTAGTATCTAGTATTTAGTGGGGGTTAAACCCTAGGTAGGTCAGTGATGATCCCACGCTTTGCGGCGATCCTAACCATTGAGACTCGTAAGCTTTGTCGGGGTGGCGCCTAAGTGATACCCCACCGACCAATCAGCTGGCAAGAAAAGGTAGTGCAGAGGGTGGGGGGGGGGGGTCATCGAGACCAAAATTACTTTTTTCTTTTAGAGCAGAATAGCATGTATTTCGTAGTGTAGTGTTTATTACATTCGCCTAACATACAGAAGGTCGTAGGTTCAAGCCTCAGCTAACACATTTCTTTAAACAATTTTTTTTTACAAAAGTTTGTGTTCGTGCCGGTTCATTTCCCACTTTCTTTTCGAACATGACTTCGCAACACGGCTGTAACTTTGTTTATCGACATTGGCATAATAACTTTTGCTCTCCATTGTGCTCAGTGACAGAAAAGTAGTTACACAATCTCCTTAACAATTACTTACATAAAATGAATATTTTAAGCGCCCTCTCTGACTCTCCAGGCATGCGCAATTGTGTGTACCCGCAGCAGTGTGTACATCATCGCTACTGTGTTCACATCCCATTTTGACAACTGTGTTTCTCAGGAAGTCTTCACCCGTCACTAAATCATTAGAGGCATATGCTACGATGCGGGACAGCTAGTAAAGTTATAAAGCATTAGCTGGTAAAGTTGTACTGGAATTTAGTGTCATGTTTGAAATCATCTTCAATCAAACTAAACAGAAATAATAATAAATAAATTAAAAAAAATAACACACACACACACACAAATATAAAAAAAATAATCAAATAACACACAGAATCATGTGTATTTTATGCTTTAGTCATTGGCAAAAACTGACAGGAGAATAAATTAGTCAAACATCTCATTATGATACAGTCAAGTCAATAATAACATAAAAACTTAAGTAAAAAATATCTACCGAAATCATGCAGTCATTGATAAGCTGGGGTTAATCCTTAACACTAACACACGGACACATGCTCTCAACGGCATCTCATTAAATGTTTGTATAAAATATGTATATTTGCATCTAATGGGATGATTTTGAGGACATGAACATATATATATACATATGAATAGAAAGACAAAAGATTCATACAGAAAGTTCACTAGATCACTAGTGAATCAGTCAGGCCACACTTCTCTAAAGCCCATCACATCAGACCACAAGTCCTTCTAACATAGTCACAATCAGTTGAGACTTCACAGCAAATTCTCTGCCCTACAAACTGCAAAACAACTCTTGTCACACATTCTCTTATTTCACACTCAAGTCTTTCATTATCAGGACTCCACCACAGGGCAGTTATTTAATTTACATGGTACAAGTTCTGACCTTTATTTATTAAAACAATGACAATAATATCATTGTTAAAGAAAGATACTTTTCCCAAACAATAAAGGACAGCAACAACAAGGCACACAAGACAGAAATGTTTTTGTCATGCATCAAATGGCACGGTTCATTGTTAAATTATAGACAGACTCATGAGTTCATAATGGATATTCACAGATGGTACATATGGAATTTTTACTTTGCTCTGGACATTAAAAAAAGGGACACATAATTCATCCAAACCAATTACAACTTACAACAGCTGTAATGGTTTAGGGTAAAAATGTAGATAGTTCACAACACAGGCTGAGTCAGTAGAGAGGTAAAGGCAGTTCCAATATTGTACACGCTGCACAAGTAGAAGTAATATAAATATACATATTATATAAACAATCAAATGAATTAAACTCAGAACAAGTCACAAATAGCTGGAGAAAGTTTTAAGTTTAAACAAACCAACAACTGATCAAACAAGTGAACAGTGTGACAGAAAGGGACTGGGTCATTGGGAAGGTCTGCTCAGACTTTTTATGTGATGGGGAATGTATGTGGGCCATCACACCTACAGGTATATCTGAAGGGTGTGTGTGAGGGAGGGAGGGGGTGTTAGGGGAGTTGGACTCCAAATTGAGAGGACATCTGACAACATTGTAGGTCCTAGTCCTCGGCCAACAACACTAGGACCATACACCTTCCCTTGCTCACATTTAACCCAGGTCAGTAACACTAAGACCATACACCTCCCCTTGCTCACATTTAACCCATGTCAGTAACACTAAGACCATACACTTCCCCTTGCTCACACTTAACCCAGGTCAATAACCATCTACCAAAGTGTCCACCCATGTAGTCACATTAAACCAAGTCAATACCCATCTACCATAGTGTCCACCCTTGTAGTCACATTAAACCAATACCTATCTACCAAAGTGTCCACCCATGTAGTCACATTAAACCAATACCTATCTACCAAAGTGTCCACCCATGTAGTCACATTAAACCAAGTCAATACCCATCTACTATAGTGTCCACCCTTGTAGTCACATTAAACCAAGTCAATACCCATCTACTATAGTGTCCACCCATGTAGTCACATTAAACCAAGTCAATACCTATCTACCAAAGTGTCCACCCATGTAGTCACATTAAACCAAGTCAATACCCATCTACCAAAGTGTCCACCCTTGTAGTCACATTAAACCAATACCCATCTACCAAAGTGTCCACCCATGTAGTCACATTAAACCAAGTCAATACCCATCTACCAAAGTGTCCACCCATGTAGTCACATTAAACCACTCAGCAGACCAGACTGTTCATTAAATGAACACATATAAAGAGAAATAGTCTTTTAAGTTATTTCTGTTAGGCACTGAGGGGGAAACAAAACAACACTTTAAGCCACTTTAAATGTATGCAGCAGGTGTAGACAAGATCCTCCTGGTTTGCTTGGTTAGCACCGGGGACAGCCATTAAATAGTAGTGAAAATATTGTTAATGTACATCATAATCTTAAAATATATGTCTGAGAAAAAACATACATTAAAATTAAATAAAACATATAACAAATCTTGAAGCAGACTTAATTCTTGTCAAACATTAAATGTTCAGCAGATGTCAATACAACACAATGATACATAACATAAATGACATCTGATAACCATGTTAAAATAACAAGAACCACACAAAATCAACTGTAGGGATAGTCTGTGAAGTGTGGATAATCCTGCACAGAAACTACAAATGGCTTCCTACTGTGATGCTGACATCAGTCAGAAAAACATAATAAATGCATTAGGTGATTGCTAGCACCATTTCAACAAGGTAACATTTGAAAGCAACAGTTCCTCTACAATGGCAGACACTTTAATGTGATTGCATTGAAACATAGACCTTTGTACAATCAGGGCAAAATCTCTTGGGCACAAAAATTCTTGTTAAAATTCTCTTTATATTTAGACTTCCTGTGACACTAAATAAATATATTTTAAAATTTCATTTATTAGACAATACAAAAAAATCAAATATTACTTATACCATTATGTTAAATAGAAATATTTTAAACTGTATTTGTGTCAAGTACTGAAAGCATCATAACGTGGGACACATACAAAATGCACCAGCTTTGTTTACAGAATTTCTTGCTGTTTCTAACACTATCTGCCCGGCTAATGAACCCAATGTCAATTCAGCAGGGGTGAATATAACATGTGGCTTTGTGATCGTTAAATTTATCAGCAACATAGAAGCACTCAGTGATAAAAAAAAATTTCTCTACCAAAATCAAAATTAAATCTAAGTTCATTTGTTTCAATTCAGTGAGGGTAAAATTAATGTTCCCTTTTTTGTTTTCTGAAAAAAAAAAAAAAAAAACTTCCTCATGGAAGTTTTTTTTTTTTTTTTTGTTCTGCAACAAAAAAACTTCCATGAGGAGCACATCAAAATTAGTTACAATAAATGTCAGTGTCAACCAGACACTGAATATCTTTCTTAACAAACAATGATAACAACAATCACCACGATTATGCATGTCCTGTGATTGGTAGTAGCACAATAATATTGACAAGTGTCATTTCTAGCGTCTGATCAAATAACGAAAGATGATATTCACACTGAGGTCGCCTGATATTGTTAAAGATCGACAAACTAAAGCACGAGAGAGTGAGACATTGTATGACTTGTTTGTCATCAAAATATTTCCGCTGACAATAACTTACTATTATGCCAATACAGTCGTGTACAGACTTTTTGATATAACAATAATTGACTATTTACATCATTAAATTAAGGTGACATAACCAGAAACATGAGATACATTTCAAGTTTATGCACTTTATCTACAGCAGGCCTTCTCTGAGACACAAAAAGGTACCAAAAAATATGCTGTCCTAAAACTATGGACACAAAACAATGAAACATAAATAACAAACAACCTAGTTGACATGAAATCTCATGTTTTTGAACTATGTACATAAATAATGAAAGACTTCTTTATGTCTCCGATGATTAGTGCTGGTGTAACGTAATCGAGGTCACAGGTTACACAGCTTAGTGGCTAGAGCATGATGGGTACAAAAAGACTGGTGAGTATTACAGCTTTTCTAAAGCATAAGTTTCCAGTCCTTGAGGACATCCAGTGGCACAACCAAGAGATTCACTGCCCAAAGAGTGGAGCTTCCCAAGATATGTTTAGGTTACGATCAATCAACAAATCAAATAAAAAAACCCAACCGTCTGTGTGTGGACTTAACAGAAGATTCTTTCATTGATACTAAATAAATGGAAATCTTTCACTGATTACTCTGATCAAACTATCTTTATAACATATAAAAAAGATGATCCAACCGAGAAATTCCACAATAAGAATGCATATCATTAATCAAATCTAGAGTAAAAATTGTCTATTTAAGATAATCCATTAAGAAAAGAAATTTTTTTCTCATCATATAAAACCCTACCCACATAAAACCTTTTGATTTCAAACACAATAAATGAATCCATGGATCTGACATATATTATCCACAGTCTAATCTAAATTCAAGATTAACATTTGTTAAAACTCCACAAAACATGACTTGTTACCATTTGCTTTAGTAAAAGAACTTTCGAAATGTTTCTTTAAATCAAAAAAGTAAAAAGACTAAACTAGAAACAACTTCCACATAAGTTGGCACCATGTCAATAGCAAATACTGACACAAAAATAAATTATTGGATGCTGTGCTCATTTGGCCACTAGGCACCACTAAAATTTTGTTCAACACACTGTTTTAAATGTGTACCTAATATGCTTTTTTTTTTTTTTGAGGACAACACAGCAAGGTTAATATGCTTCTTACTGCAAATAATGGTAGGCTACTAGTATGGCAGGCTAGTGGAACTTGTTCCCTTCTTTCTATGACACAGGCTAAGAACCAACCCACTGGCTAAATACTGATCCTGTTGGTTAGCACCTGATGTGCCAAGATACCAAGTCAGACACAGTGACTCTTATTTCATCTTTGTTAAGAGATCACTTCCTGACCTGGAAAAGTTCGAAATTAAGAAGGAATTTTACCATTTAATAAAATAATCTTATTTTTCCTCGTTGCTGAATTTTTTTTTAGTGTTTGATAAATTCCAAAAAATGTATGCTCCAAGCATAAAATCAAAATTTGGCTGGTAGGTTACAACAACATTAGGCTGGTAGGAAACAACAATGCCAATCAAATAGCCTAAACTGTAGCTCAAGTCCCTGTGAATAGGGTTCTATGTTGCAACATTTCTTATGAATACAGTTAAAGGTAACGAGAACCTTTGACAACAAGATGTTGGGTAGTAGCATTCCTAGATTCCAAAGAAAAGGTAGCAAAAGGATCCTTCTGGATATGCTGCAAGGGCTGCAGCTTTCCCTTGTATAGCCATTGGCCACATGAACAGCTTCCAGTTTAGTTCATACATGCCACAGCTTTACTTCATCTTCATGAACAGCTTCCAGTTTAGTTCATACATGCCACAGCCACAGCTTTACTTCATCTTCATGAACAGCTTCCAGTTTAGTTCATACATGCCACAGCTTTACTTCATCTTCAGAATCACCTCTCTGTAAGAGGAATGAGGGGAAAAAAGTCAAACAACTCATTTTAAAAAACTTTCATTAGAATCTTGTTGTCTGTAATATTAAACCATGTGTACACTGCTGGTTACAAATTAATTGTTGATGAGAACATGATTTTGAAAACCAATCATTGACTCTCAATTTTACATTTACTTAATGCTACCAATCCTGGTTGTCGAAGTTGAAATCCCAGCCAAAGAGGAAAACCTCAACTTTTTAACAGTATACTTATCTGAAGTAAAATGATCGGCCTTTATAATAATTAGGCAAAGTAAAATAAAATTAATAGGGCTGCTGAAATTATCAAGTTATTATAAATCGATTTATTGTTAAAAAATTTAATCAATCAAAATTAATGTGATCCATTAAAATTTAAGAAAATACTTTTATATTTTGTTCTCCAATTTATTATTTTATACTAGATTATGCCGGGGCACCGTGGCGCCTGCGGCGCCCACTTTTTTTTAGGGCGCCTACAGCACCAACCTTTTTCAAAAGCCCAACTAACTTGTCCTTTTTTGATAAATACGAAATATTAAACTTTCTGAAATGTACGCAAAGTATTTAATTATAGGGGTTGTATTTTGCGCACTGATGCACACCAAACAATGGCGTCATCATATTAAATATTTTTACAGTGCTAATCACCACACGATTTTTCAACTGCTATAGACTGTTGTACATCGTTCCTCAGCGTTCCACATCCAGTGACTTGGACTATTATATTATTTATTTTTTGTTACTTACACAATTTCCCCCCCTATTATTATTATTTATTTAGAAGTGCATACGTAAACAAAAAGGTTTTTCTTCCTTATTTCTTGCATAGCAGAACAAATTTGCGCTATAAAAATAAAATTAATCCAAATTTATCAATTAATTTTATAACGGATTTATCAAATTAAATTTCTTTAATCAGTACCAGCCAAAAAAAATTACTCAATGATTTTTTTGTATTAATCCTTAAAATTCTATCTGTCATTAAGTTCTCCACTAACAAAGAATCCTAATGATAAATAAAAAATTTTCATTTAAAATAATAATTACTCCTTTTAAAAAAAGATAAGATATCCGCCTTTGTCCTGTTTGTAACAAGATTTCGCTGTTCAATTTGCCAGATTACCCTTTCTATTATGTAAACAATTTAAGAACTGTGCCATTATGGAGTTGATCTAACAACAGACTGATTTATAGATTTGTAGCTACCGAAGATCTAGGCTTGGGGTGAGAGGGACGGGAGACTGGAGATTTCTAAGAACAGAGGGTTAATGGACAGTTTGGACTTTTTGTTGGTTTTACTGCATCTAAGAGTAAAAAATGTAACTGGAAATTACCTACCTCTGTGTTCAAGTTTTGGACTTTGGTAAGAAGGTCATCCTCCATTGACATCTTGCGACCCATTTCCACCGCCCCTGCACTTCCTGTACAGAAAACGTAAAGTAAAAACAATCATATTTTTAAAAATACAAATAACTTAAAAAGAAGAAAGCACTGTTATTTTGCTTGTAAAAGAATGTAAAATTACTCTTTTTATTCAAAGATGCTACAAATGAACTGATATGAACTATAATTATATCACCTTTTACTACTCATAATCTGTATGAAATTGTGATGGCATTATGTCAAAATGAATACAATTAACAGGAAACTCAACTAATTTTTCAAAAGCTTTCCTATCTGAGAATGAGTTAATTAATTTTTTTTTCCTTATGAATAAATGTCATTTAATATTATTTAAACTTTGCTTTGAATATGTGGTTGTTAAGTTTTATTCTTAACATTCAGTCATATAGAATTATCTTTGAGTTATAAGGTATTAAAAAACAAATTTAGTCAAGCTTTCTTTGAAATAATAAAACATGGTCAAAAGATATTTCAGGAGAGATAATTAAATGGAATTTTGTGGCTAAGTTCAAAACTTTAATAAAAATAATACCGCCTTTATATTCCCCATAGATAAAAAAGTAATTTATTAATACTGATATTGAAAACCTTAAAAGTGTAATAAAAACAAAGGTAAAAGATTCAACTTGCCAGTTTTCATGTGTCTGATTGTGGCAAACTCCCTGTAACTTGTACTTGTGCTGCTAGTTGTCTCCACACTTGGACTGGTCCCTGGCCAGGCATGGGATGAGAGGAGGGAGGGCCTTGGGGAATGCAGTGGCGAGTGGCAGAGGGCATGGAGGCTTGAGCTACGAGCCATGGCCAGGGGGGCTCGTTGAAACACTTTGAGGATGGCCTCTTTCTCCACCAGTTGGCTCTGAAGTTGTTTGATTCTAAAAGAATAAATCAAGGTATATTTTTGCTTTAAACTGAAGAGATTTGGGGTTTACACCTTAAATTAGGTTTGCAGCAGTGGTTTTCGTTTATTAATTCAGTTTATAGTTAGGAATCTGCTCTTAATAAAATCTTGGTTGTCTTTGTTCAATCCAGACGTTGTTAGCTAAACCAACATACTTTGCTTCCAGCTCCGCCACAGTTCTGTGAGAACTGTGCATATCTTCAATGTGTTTAAATTTTTCTGTTTTAGCTTCATCCCGCTCTGCTGACGCCCTGTCCAAAGCAGACAAACGAGCTTCCCTAAAACAATAAGTCATTGAAAATTTGTTAGTTGAATTTATTATACCAATATTTCAGGCACCCAAAAAAATGACATTCACATAAAAAGAAAAATGTTGATTTATGATTCTCTTTTGATCTATGTGTCATTTGAGATGGCATCAAAGGCCCTGAGTTACTAAAACTCTTATAGGTCCCGTTGGGGAATCTCTTGGCAAACTCCCACCCCTCCCCCGAGGGGCGTAGCTGACAAGGGCACCCCAACACGGTCCCCTCTAAGAGGGGGCCCCCTGGGCAGGGTTAAGTTCCCTCGAGGCTCACCGTCCTGCCTCTCAAGGGGGTTTCCTCCCTAAGGAGGATGTGGATTTGCCTATACAACCCGCCGTAACTGCGGTGCCACCACAGCGCATGAAACGGGTCTATCTACCTAGGACTGTCGCAAGATAAGGGGAAATCATCATTGTAACCTCCCCGGGGGTGCGGGCAACCGCAGAACCAACCACATAGTGTTGGGTAAGGGCACCCCTTATCGGGAAGGTTTCCTCAGAGCTGACGTCCGACCAAAAGTTCTTCACTGCCCTTTTTCTAGTGATTTACTGGCCCTCCTGGCCCTAAACAGTGCCGTTCACTGATTCTACCTAGAAAGGGGGACGAAACGGCCGCCTCGGATGACCCGACCCTCAACGGGCAAAATGGTCTTTTGATCTATAAACATTTCAAATCTTCATTAGAAGTAGTGTTCCCTAAAACTCAAGTCTTTCATCTAACAGCCAAGATAGGATCAGTAGACTGAGAAAAGGGTTAAGAATGAAGCATTAAAAGAAGTACTCACTTAGATGTTTGTGATGTGTCTCCTCCCATCAGTGGTCTCACTGTTGTTTCTTTAATGTACTTTTGCTCCATCTGAAATATGTCAGAGTGAAAATAAAATTAGCTTACTGGCAGTGTAGCCTGTTTTTCATGTGAAATCATTCATGGACCTGGATGTTAAACATTATTTTGAAAAGATAAGATTTTTGTCCAAAAAAAAAAAAGAAGTTTAAATATCAGTATTATTCTGAAAAGCTAAAACTTCTTAAAATTAATTAAATGATAATACTTTTTAGCAAAAAATGAATTTCTTTTCTTAAGATCTTTTTTTTTTAAAGTTGAAACTCTAAAACATTAAATAAGATTTTGTCTTTAGAAGAAAATTCTTACAAATTAAATGGTTTCTAAATGTAAAGTTAACCAACTTTTGTTCAAGCTTCTGCCCCTACAATGTGTCATGTAAATGGAAAATTAGAACAAAGAAATGTCTATCTGCACGTAGACATCCCACTCCCCAAAAAGTTATAAGAAAGTCACTTACTGTAGCCAACTCTGTTTCAAGCTGGAGAATTCTGGCATCTTTTTCATCCAGCATTTTCCTTAAAGTGCTTGTGCCCTTGACCTCATCTTTTCCCAGGTCAGGTTTCCTTTGAGCTCCTCCCTGGAACAAAGGTTTACCACAAGGTGAATACATGCTTGTAGAAAAATACTGACATTTGGCTACATTTAAGACAATAGGGCCAACCTATACAACAAGATGGCCAAAGAAACCAATATACCTGCTAACTGGATTGCTTTTTATGATTTTAAAATAAAATTTTTGGTATCTTATAATCCAAAATGTGAAAAAAATTATCCATGTGTGACTGTTATTGAAAGTTTATTTTTTAAAAAGTCGACTATTTCATTTTCTTAAATGCAGAGTTTTTAGTTAGATTCATAAAAAATCATGTTAATTTATACAAATTTCTACTAACATTTTTAGGTTTTAATTAATTGTAAAGGGATTTGTTTTCTTTGAATACATTTTTTTTGGTGAAAAGTAAACACATAACTTTTTGAGCGGGAGCATTCTCAACAGGGTCAATGCACAGTAGTAGAAGTATTATATAAAATTGAAGAACAGAAAACAAGATTTGAAGGAAACATACTACTGCTCTTCAGGATTTCTTTTCAAATAAAGATAAAGAAAGAAAATTAATTTCAAGTGTCTCTACCTTCTCTTGTGCTCTGTACATTTCTAGTTCTTTTTCCAGAAGAGTCCTCATCTCCCTTTCTTTCTTCTCCTGTTTTTCAGAAGCAGCCTGCAGGGCTGTCATGGCCTTCTGAAGCTGCTCAATCTTGTCCAAATATGCATGTTTCTAAAGGTTGAATTAAAAGTATTCATTTAAAACAAAACAAACAGAATTGCTGAATTTTTTAAGAATTACCAGCAAACGTATTTCCAGAATGAGGAATTTTTCTGTATAAGTCAACCAACCAGGTGCAGCAGTTTAGCACTCACTGGCAGCGAATTTTGAAAAATATTTTGTTTAAAAGGATGTTATTTTTTTTACTTTGCCCACAACAACGAATCATAGAGGAAGTATATATCCATTAAGTATAGATAGGCCCCCTATTCATTCAGATCAATTAGGACAGCCATGATGAAGAATTTATTTACACACTCTCTGCAGGGATTCTTTGGTGGTAGTTAGAATATTAGTTGTGCCTGATATTTATGGTAGGTTGATTACAAGAAGTCCTGAAGGTGTTGGACAAGACATGTTCATGTCTTACAGTTTCATTGGGTGTTTTACATTTTCAAATGGTGTTTTCTGGTTTGATGAAGCTTGGGTTGAATTTTGCTGTGTTCATGTGTTGAGTTGAAAGATCCCAATCTGTTTGTATCTTTAGGGGTAGCTCATTGCATCTTTATGTCTGGATTAGGCATGTATGTGAAAACACATCTTCTTGTTGACCCCACTGCCCATATATAGAACACCTCTTCTGTGCTTGTTCATAGGATGATCCCATTTTTTCTGGAAAATCAGCTCTTCCATTTTGTCGTGTATTCTCATGTCCCAGTAGCCATTGTTAAGTCATTCAATTTATATTTATAACAGTTAGTGAATGACACTGAAGAAATGATTAATGTCTATTATATGATTAGTAAAAATTGTGTTTACCTCTTCCTCGAGAGTCAGCACCTTTGTCTGTGCGGCCAGAAGTGCATTCTCAAATATCTCCACATGTGCCCGTAACTCTGTTGACGTCAAGGTGAGCTGTGTATTCTCCCCTTCAAGTTCATCCCTGCTCAATGACATTTCTTGATCTAACAAAATGATCACACATACATTAAAAAAATTTTCTAAGAGCCATTGCATTGAAAAACAAATCTCTGTTTGTTTACAGGGGAGGGGGGGGGGATAAAAGAATTAAAATAAAATCACCAATAAGTGAAATATATATTTTTTCCCTATCATTTCTAGTTAGAAACAAGATAAGACTAAAGAAAGGCATCAAGAATGGATCTTTTTTAAAAGGAGAAATTAGTGCAATTGTTTAGTTAAAAAAAAAATTAACTAGAACTTTTAATCTATGAAAAAAGTATAACTTAATACTAAGTAAAATAACTGATGCTGAGGATCAAAAGTTTTTGTCTCACTTTGTGCCAGTAACTTGGATATCATTGCATCTTTCTCTGCCAACTTGATCTTGTAGTCTGACTCTGCCAAACTAACTGGAGAACGGCTTGAGTTCACACCTGCAAACAAATGATCAACAACTCAGGGCAAATGTTTCAAGATGAAGAATTTTACTAAAACACTAGCCAGAAAAAGATGAAGTAAATTATCTTATAGCTTTAAACTTCTTCCATACAAACCAAAAAAACTGACCATAATTATGGATTTTGTCCTATTCAAAAAATGTTTTTTTGTTATGATTGGCTTTTGAGAATGTGATGGGACAGCTGTTTTTTGGTGGTAGATATAGTACAAGAGGAAGAACAAAATAGTAAATGTTAAACTGCCCACCCCCACCCTCAAGAGTCTTACAAACAATTTGTTTAACCAAAAGCAAGCTGAGCCTGACATGTAATGTCTGGTATTCAGTTGAAATGCAAGCACAGAGATAAAGGGGATGTAACAAATGGAATGTGACATGAATGAACGGCAACTTGCAACAGACCTTGGTTTAATGGTTGCTTTTTCTGCTTGTTGGTTTTTGTTATATGGTATATAAAGTAAGCAGTTGCCTGCATTGCTTAACACCACCCAACTACTGTGATATCATCTTCATGGAATAGACAGTGGAGGTCTAAATACAGTTCCCAACTCTAAACATTGTTCCCAACTACAAACATTGGTACTAACTCTAAACATTGGTCCCAACTCTAAACACTGTTCCCAACTCTAAACACTTTTCCCAACTCTCCACACTGTTCCAAGTGACAGTGTTACTTCATCATCTAATGTTTGACACCACTATAACTCACATTCTGAAAGTTGAACTATCAGAACACTTAGAATTTAGGTTTCTTTGAGGTCTATGGAAGTCATTTGTAGTGTCAATGGACATGGTTCACTTTGGTCCTGGTGGACTATCCAATGTAAAATTTCAGAAGATTTAAAGGAATTTTCCAGGACAAAATTTAAAATCCAATACATTACGGTATCTCACAAAAATTAACTAGGGTAAGTGGTAAGTCAGTTGCTCACTAGAAAACTGACATCTTATTGATGGGAGAGAAAATTTTAAAAATTTGGAACCAGAATTTTTGCTCACCTCCCCCCCCCCCTGAAAAAAAATCAAATGTCACAATATATTACTGAAGAAATTATTTAATTTAAGGAGATCTTTTTTAAATACATTTTTTATTACAATATACAGAATATTTCCTGGCCATTCTGGAATTTTATTCCCAATTCTTAGTAATGTTTCTTAGTTCTATGGAACTTGTTTTTCAGCACTATGAACATGCTTCTTCAATGCTATGGACGTGACCCTATGGAAACAGTCAAGTCCATATATACGATTCCTTAGTTTTAAGGCCATGTTTCTCATTTCAATGTATATAGTTCTTCAGTTCTAATGATGTAGTCCTTAGTTCCATGGGATGCTTCTTTTGTTTCAAGGACATGGTTCTTAAGTTTTATGGACACAGCGGTATTGTTCTAAAGAAATCGCCCCCAAGATCTTTTGACAAAGTTTATATCTACGAACATGATGTCATTCTGATTAGGGCTGCGGAAATTAACTTTTAATTTCTCGATTAATCGGTAAAAGATTTTATCGATTAATATTATTTTTATCGATAAAATAGTGATTAAAACTGAGGAAAACGTGTCACGAAGTGCTGTCGATTAATTAGTTTGCTTTTTTAAAGTACAAACTTCTCCATTAAAAAAAAAGATTTTTAAGTGTAAACTTTAAAATAAGCTGTTTTTATAAAGAAAATGATGTAAAAAAAATAAAAATTGTTTTTAATTAATTAACAGTAACAAAATTTATAGTCATTGATATTATAGTGAACTACTTAAATTTAAAAATGTCAATTGCCCGTTTTTGTTACTTCCCTTGAAATTTTCAGTTTAATGATGTCATACATCTTATTTTTAGCTTTAATCAAAATTATCGATTAATTATTAGGTAATTTTTCAAAAGTTAACGATTAAATTTAAATTAATCGATAACAGCCCTAATTCTGATACATGAAAATTAATGTCTTTTATGTCAAATGAAAAGTGATGTGAATATATATCTATTTCTAACATTTGTGCACTTATGGAATCCAGCTTTGGAATTTTAGTAAAAAATACTTTCTCATTTGAATGTGACCTGCCCATTGTAATAGTACATCTTGTTGATTGGGAATATAATATAAATAAATTAAAGCTTAGCTGTGATGAAATCCAGAGCAAAGTAGAGCATTGTTCTATTTTACTCTGGATTTGACCGCAGCTAAGTTTCAATATCTTTAAGTTCTTTGTGTTATTGTACTATTTGTTCCTTGAAGAAGGCTCTTTGCCGAAACGGTCGCTGTTTTGTGATGTCTTGTCAGGCTCAATCATTGTCTGTTTGCTTGTTATTTATATACACTTCTATAAACCTGATTGCAGTCTCACCGACATTTTGTTGTTTGGGAGAGGGGGAGATGGAATGCTTCTTGTGTGCTAATAAAAAATAAGAATAAAAGTGAAGTTTTTTTTTTGTTTTTTTTGTGGCGGTGGGTGGAAAAAAGGTGAGGTCCGGGGGGGGGGGGGGGTTGATTCAGGTGACAAGGTCAGGCGATCGTTACCGGTCAATCAACCGTGGAGGAAAGTGTGTGCATGACGAGCATCACGTACCGTTATGGGGCCACAGGAGAAAACCACCGACGCGTGGTGCGACTGACTCAGCCTGTCTCATCCAACAAGCCCCTGCGCTAAGCCGTGGCAAAGGAAGAGCCCTGTTACCGCGCCATGGTCAATATATAATAGCGTATGTTGAATCGGATCTAAATACATTTGCACACACAGGGCATTGTATATGCTCAGGCAGGATGGTGGGAAGCCAAGCTAATGTAAAATTATTAACGTTTTTTTTATCTTCGCGAACATAATGTAAAATTTAATTCATGGGAATTCGGATTGTTGAGATTTGACACCGCTGTAACTTGTATTTTTTATTTTTGACGTTCTTTAGACTTGTAATTATTGTTCACAATTGGGGGGAGGGAGGGGGGAACGTGGGTAAGGAAATATGAGCACCCGGATGACGTCTTCAGATTTCCAGTCGTTAGTTACTCCCACAGGTTCGATCCTACAGGAAGCTGCCACTGTACGACGATGGTTCCTTTTTGATTTGGCCCGGGGAAGAGGTCGATCCCGCCCCAAATTATTTATCGGACGTTAGACACCCCCACCCCCAACCAACACAATAAACAAGCATGTCATCCCATGTCCATATAAGTCTTTACCCTCGCCACGTCCTCGCGCGTACGGGTGCGGCAGTCTTAAAATAGCCGCCCGGGGGAGTTAGCAGGGAAGAAAATTAACTTCTCAGACTTGTTAAACGGTTTCCAGTGCCGTGGACCTGGAATACCGCACCGGTGTTGACATTGGAATGACGCATAGCTTCTACCCGGTGACATCGCCTCGTTCGAGCAAGAGTCAGCCGTGTATTACAGCAAGAATCAAGCCATGTAGTTGAGGCTTGAGACCTTTCATTCTTCCTTCGCATTCTCTTCTTTGTTTGTTGTCTGTGTTTGCTCAAGTTAGAACGAAGCTAATGGTATTGAAGCTTAAGACACACCAAAAATACTTCGGAAAGAAAGAAAAAAGAACCCGATATTCCCTCCCCCTCTCTACCACATGTAACTCCACCCCCCCTCCAACATTGGGAAGTACCCACTCCACTTAATTGTTGTTCCTCAATATGCGGTTGTTGTTTTTTTTTTTTTAGAAATACACAAATTTAGATGAGTGATGTTCAGAGCGAGGGAGTATATCTCCAATAATTTCAAAGCATTTCGGTTTTCTTTTCCTCTTTTTTGTGGGAGGGAGGCGGTCAAGAGATTTTAATTAATTAATTAATATTATATTATATTTTATTTATTATTATTATTATCATT